>WEDG01010757.1:0-13959 GCA_017591395.1 Schistocephalus solidus | reverse complement strand
AGGTATATTTTGATAAGGTGGAACCGACAAAGGCAAGGAATACCGGAATGGCCATTTCTGGATTATTATTCCTCATCAGTCAGTCAAACCCAATCCCAGGTGTGGATCAATCGAAATTTGATCCGGTGACCTTTGGTCATTGAGTGTATACGTTACCATTGATTCAAGGGCCCGTTGTTTTGTCAGTTGCGCACGGGAATATGCATTTTGATAGTGTGGAGTTCACCGATCTGATTAAGGAACAAGTATGTTCCATTGTGCCTTCGAGCTAACTTTAGACCTTTCGCGGGCAGTCGCATCGCGACTTAAGGTATATTTTGATAAGGTGGTACTGACAAATACGAGGGAGACCGCAATAGCCATTTCTCGATTATTAGCCGTCATCAGCTAGTCATAGGCAATCCCAGGTGTGAATTACCAGAGATTCCAACCCGTGACCTTTGGCCATTGAGTATAACACTACCATTGAATCAGGGGCCCGTTGTTTGGTCTGTTGCGCTTGGGAATATGAATTATGAAACTGTGGCGATCACCAATCTGGTTAAGAAACACGTATGTTCCATTGTACCTGCGAGCTAACTTTAGAGCTTTCACGGGCAGTCGAATTGCGCATATAGGTATATTTTGATAAGGTGGAACCGAAAAAGACAAGAAAGACCGGAATGGCCTTTTTTGGCTTTTTAGCCGTCATCAGTCAGTCATACGAAATCCCAGGTGTGAATTACCAGAGATTTGAACCCGTGACCTTTGGTCTTTGAGTTTAACACTACCATTGAATCACGGGCCCGTTGTTTGTCTGTTGCGCTTGGGAAAATGAATTATAAAAGTGTGGGGATCACCGATCTGGTTAAGGAACACGTATGTTCCATTGTGCCTTCGAGCTAACTTTAGAGCTTTCGCGAGTAGTCGCATTGCGACTTAAGGTATATTTTGATAAGGTGGTACCGACAAAGACGAGGGAGACGGCAATGTCCATTTTTCGATTATTAGCCGTCATCAGCCAGTCATACGCAATCCCGGGTGTGAATTACCAGAGATTCGAACCCGTGACCTTTGGTCATTGAGTTTAACTTTTCCATTGAATCACGGGCCCGTTGTTTGTCTGTTGCACTTGGGAATATGAATTATGAAAGTGTGGGGATCACCGATCTGGTTAAGGAAAACGTATGTTTTATTGTGCCTTTGTGCTAATTTTAGAGCCCTAGTGGGCATTCGCTTTGCGACATTAGGTATATTTTGCTAAGGTGGTACCGACAAAGACAAGGAAGGCCGGAATGGCCATTTCTGGCTTATTAGCCTTCCTCATCCAGTCATACCCAATCACAGGTGTGGATCACCAGAGATTCGAACACGCGACCTTTGGTCATTGAGTGTAACACTTCCATTGAGTCACGGGCTCGTTGTTTTGTCGGTTGCGATCGGGAATATGAATTATGAAAGTGTGGGGATCACCGATCTGGTTTAAAGGAACACGTATGTTCCATTGTGCCTTTGGAGCTCACTTAAGAGCACTCCAGGGCAGTCGCATTGCGACTTTAAGGTATATTTTGATAAGGTGGAACCGACAAAGACAAGGAAGACCGGAATGGCCATTTCTGGCTTATTAGCCGTCATCAGTCAGTCATAACCAATCCCAGTTGTGGATCACCCGAGATTCAAACCTGCGACCTTTGGTCATTGAGTGTAACACTACCATTGGGTCAAGGGCTCATTATTTTTGTCGGTTGCGATCGGGAATATGAATTATGATAGTGTTGGTTTCACCGATCTGGTTAAGAAACACGTATGTTCCATTGTGCCTTTGAGCTCACTTAAGAGCTCTCGCGGGCAGTCGCATTGCGACTTTAGGTATATTTTGATAAGGTTGAACCGACAAAGACAAGGAAGACCGGAATGGCCATTTCTGACTTATTAGCCTTCCTCAGCAAGTCATACCCAATCACAGGTGTGCATCAATCAAGATTCGATCCGGCGACCTTTGGTCATTGAGTGTAACACTTCCATTGTGTCACGGGCCCGTTGTTTTGTCGGTTGCGATTGGGAATATGAATTATGAAAGTGTGGGGATCACCGATCTGGTTAAGGAAAACGTATGTTCCATTGTGCCTTTCGAGCTAACTTTAGAGCTTTCGCGGGCAGTCGAATCGCGACTTAAGGTATATTTTGATAAGGTGGTACCGACAAAACGAGGGAAGACCGGAATGGCCATTTCTGGCTTATTAGCCGTCATCAGACAGTCATACCCAATCCTAGGTGTGGATCACCAGAGATTCGAACCGGTGACCTTTGTTCATTGAGTGTAACACTTCCATTGAGTCACGGGCCCGTTGTTTTGTCTGTTGCGATCGGTAATATGAATTATGATAGTGTGGGGTTCACCGATCTGGTTAAGGAACACGTATGTTCCATTGCGACGTTGAGCTCACATTAGAGCTTTCGCGGGCAGTCGCATTGCAACTTAAGGTTTATTTTGATAGGGATGAACAGCCAAAGACAAGGGAGACCGGAATGGCCATTTCTGGCTTATTAGCCGTCATCAGCCAGTCATACCCAATCCCAGGTGTGGATCACCAGAGATTCGAACCCGTGACCTTTGGTCATTGAGTGTAAACAATACCATTGGTCACGGGCCCGTTGTTTTGTCGGTTGCGATCGGGAAATATGAATTATGATAGTTTTGGGGTTCACCGATCTGGTTAAGGAACACGTATGTTCCATTGTGCCTTTCGAGCTCACTTTAGAACTTTCGCGGGCAGTCGCATTGCGACATAAAGGTATATTTTTGATAAAGGTGGAACCGACAAAGACAAGGGAGACCGGAATGGCCATTTCTGGCTTATTAGCCGTCATCAGCCAGTCATACCCAATCCCAGGTGTGGATCACCAGAGATTCGAACCCGCGAACTTTTGGTCATTGAGTGTAAAACTACCATTGAATCACGGGCCCGTTGTTTTGTCGGTTGCGATCGGGAAATATGAATTATGAGTGTTTGGGGTTTCACCGATCTGGTTAAAGGAACACGTATGTTCCATTGTGCCTTTCGAGCTCACTTTAGAACTTTCGCGGGCAGTCGCATTGCGACTTAAGGTATATTTTGATAAAGGTGGTACCGACAAAGACAAGGGAAGACTGGAATGGCCATTTCTGGCTTATAAGCCGTCATCAGTCAGTTATACCCAATCCCAGGTGTGATCACAAGAGATTCGAAACCCGCGACCTTTGGTCATTGAGTTTAACACTACCATTGAATCACGGGCCCGTTGTTTTGTCCGGTTGCATTGGGAATATGAATTATGAAAGTGTGGGCGATCACCGATCTGGTTAAGAAACACGTATGTTCCATTGTGCCTTCGAGCTAACTCTAGAGCTTTCGCGGGCAGTCGCATTGCGACTTAAGGTATATTTTTGATAAGGTGGAAACCGACAAAAGACAAGGAAGACCGGAATGGCCATTTTCTGGCTTATTAGCCGTCATCAGTCAGTCATAACCCAATCCCAGGTGTGGATCACCCGAGATTCAAACCTGCGACCTTTGGTCATTGAGTCTTTAAACTACCATTGAGTCACGGGCTCGTTGTTTTGTCGGTTGCGAAACGGGGAATATGAATTATGATAGTGTGGAGTTCACCGATCTGATTAAAGAACACGTATGTTCCATTGTGCCTTCGAGCTAACTTTAGAGCTTTCGCGGGCAGTCGCATTGCGACTTAAGGTATATTTTTGATAAGGTGGTACCGACAAAGACAAGGGAGACCGGAATGGCCATTTCGATTATTAGCCGTCATCAGCCAGTCATAAACCAATCCCAGGTGTGAATTACCAGAGATTCGAACCCGTGACCTTTGGTCATTGAGTGTAACATACCATTGAATCACAGGCCCGTTGTTTTTGTCTGTTGCGGCGGGAATATGAATTATGAAAGTGTGGAGTTTCACCGATCTGGTTAAGGAACACGTATGTTCCATTGTGCCTTTGAGCTAACTTTAAGAGCTCTCGCGGGCAGTCGCATTTGCGACTAGGTATATTTTGATAAGGTGGAACTGAAAAAGGCAAGAAGACCGGAATGGCCATTTTTGGCTTATTAGCCGTCATCAGTCAGTCATACGGAATCCCAGGTGTGGATCACCCGCGATTCGAACCTGCGAACTTTGGTCATTGAATCTAACAATACCATTGAGTCAGGCCCGTTGTTTTGTCGGTTGCGATCGGGAATATGTATTGTGATAGTGTGGGGTTTACCGATCTGGTTAAGGAACACGTATGTTCCATTGTGCTTTGGAGCTCACTTAAGAGCCCTCGCGGGCATTCGCATTGTGACTTAAGGGATATTTAGATAAGGTGCTACTGACAAAACGAGAGAGACCGGAATGTCCATTTCTTGCTTATTAGCCGTCCTCAGCCAGTCATACTAATCACAGGTGTGGATAACAAGAGATTCGAACCCGCGAACTTTGGTCATTGAGTGTAACGCTATCATTGAGTCACGGGCCCGTTGTTTTGTCTGTTGCGCTTGGGAATATGAATTATGAAAGTGTGGGGATCACCGATCTGGTTAAGGAAAACGTATGTTCCATTGTGCCTTCGAGCTTACTTTAGAGCCCTCGCGGGCAGTCGCATTGCGACTTAAGGTATATTTTGATAAGGTGGTACCGACAAAGACAAGGAAGACTGGAATGGCCATTTCTGGCTTATTAGCCGTCATCAGTCCAGTTATACACAATCCCCGGTGTTGATCACCAGAGATTCGAACCCTGCGACCTTTGGTCATTGAGTGTAACACTACCATTGAGTCACGGGCCCGTTGTTTTGTCGGTTGCGATCGGGAATATGAATTATGAAAGTGTGGGGATCACCGATCTGGTAAAGGAACACGTATGTTCCATTGTGCCTTTGAGCTCACTTTAAGAGCACTCGTGGGCAGTCGCATTGCGACTTAAGGTATATTTTGATAAGGTGGAACCGACAAAGACAAGGAAGACCGGAATGGCCATTTCTGGCTTATTAGCCGTCATCAGTCAGTCATACCCAATCCCAGGTGTGGATCACCCGAGATTCGAACCCGCGACCTTTGGTCATTGAGTGTAACACTACCATTGAGTCACGGGCCCGTTGTTTTGTCGGTTGCGATCGGGAATATGAATTATGATAGTGTGGGGTTTCACCGATCTGGTTAAGAAACACGTATGTTCCATTGTGCCTTTGAGCTCACTTAAGAGCTTTCGCGGGCAGTCGCATTGCGACTTACGGTATATTTTGATAAGGTGGAACCGACAAAGACAAGGGAAACCGGAATGGCCATTTCTCGATTATTAGCCATCATCAGCCAGTCATACCCAATCCCAGGTGTGGATTACCAGAGATTCGAACCCGTGACCTTTGGTCATTGAGTGTAACACTACCATTGAATCACGGGCCCGTTGATTTTGTCTGTTGCGCTTGGGAATATGAATTATGAAAGTGTGGGGATCACCGATCTGGTTAAGGAACACGTATGTTCCATTGTGCCTTTGAGCTACACTTTAGAGCTTTTTCGCGGGCAGTCGCATTGCGACTTAAGGTATATTTTTGATAAGGTGGTACCGACAAAAGACGAGGGAGACTGCAATGGCCATTTCTCGATTATTAGCCGTCATCAGCCAGTCATACGCAATCCCAGGTGTGAATTACCAGAGATTCGAACCCGTGACCTTTGGCCATTGAGTGTAACACTACCATTGAATCACGGGCCCGTTGTTTTGTCTGTTGCGATTTGGGAATATGAATTATGAAAGTGTGGGGATCACCGATCTGGTTAAGGAACACGTATGTTCCATTGTGCCTTCGAGCTAACTTTAGAGCTTTCGCGGGCAGTCGCATCGCGACTTAAGGTATATTTTGATAAGGTGGTACCGACAAAGACGAGGGAGACCGCAATGGCCATTTCTTGATTATTAGCCGTCATCAGCCAGTCATACCCAATCCCAGGTGTGAATTACCAGAGATTCGAACCCGTGACCTTTGGTCATTAAGTGTAAAACTACCATTGAATCACGGGCCCGTTGTTTTGTCCGTTGCGAATAGGGAAATATGAATTATGAGTTTTGGGTTCACCGATCTGGTTAAGGAACACGTATGTTCAATTGTGCCTTCGAGCTTACTTTAGCACTTTCCTGGGCAGTCGCATTGCGACTTAAGGTATATTTTGATAAGGTGGTACCGACAAAGACGAGGGAGACTGCAATGGCCATTTCTCGATTATTAGCCGTCATCAGCCAGTCATAGCCAATCCCAGGTGTGAATTACCAGAGATTCGAACCCGTGACCTTTGGTCATTGAGTTTAACACTACCATTGAATCACGGGCCCGTTGTTTTGTCTGTTGCGCTTGGGAAAATGAATTATGAAAGTGTGGGGATCACCGATCTGGTTAAGGAACACGTATGTTCCATTGTTCCATCGAGCTAACTTTAGAGCTTTCGCGGGCAGTCGCATTGCGACAAAAGGTATATTTTGATATGGTGGCACCGACAAAGACGTGGGAGACTGCAATGGCCATTTCTCGATTATTAGCCGTCATCAGCCAGTCATACCCAATCCCAGGTGTGAATTACCAGAGATTCGAACCCGTGACCTTTGTTCATTGAGTTTAACACTACCATTGAGTGTAAAACTAACATTGAATCACGGGCCCGTTGTTTTGTCTGTTGCGAATAGAAATATGAATTATGAGTTTTGGTTTCACAGATCTGATAAAGGAACACGTATTTTCCAATGTGCCTTCGAGCTTACTTTAGAACTTTCCTGGGCAGTCGCATTGCGACTTAAGGTATATTTTGATATGGTGGTACCGACAAAAACGAGGGAGACTGCAATGGCCATTTCTAGATTAGTAGCCGTCATCAGCCAGTCATACGCGATCCCAGCGTGAATTACCAGAGATTCGAACCCGTGACCTTTGTTCATTGAGTTTAACACTACCACTGAATCACGGGCCCGTTGTTTTGTCTGTTAAGCTTGGGAATATGAATTATGAAGGTGTGGCGATCACCAATCTTGTTAAGAAACACGTATGTTCCATTGTACCTTCGAGCTAACTTAAGAGCTTCCGCGGGCAGTCGAATTGCGACTTAAGGTATATTTTGATAAGATGGAAATGAAAAAGAGAAGGAAGACCGGAATGGCCATTTTTGGCTTATTAGCCGTCATCAGTCAGTCATAACCAATCCCAGTTGTGGATCACCCGTGATTCAAACCTGCGACCTTTGGTCATTGAATCTTTCAATACCATTGAGTCACGGGCTCGTTGTTTTGTCCGTTGCGAAAGGGAATATGAATTATGATAGTGTGGAGTTCAACTATCTGGATAAGAAACACGTATGTTCCTTTGTGCCTTCGAGCTTACTTTAGAGCTTTCGCGGGCAGTCGAATTGCGACTTAAGGTATATTTTGATAAGGTGGTACCGACAAAGACGTGGGAGACGGCAATGGCCATTTCTCGATTATTAGCCGTCATCAGCCAGTCATACCCAATCCCAGGTGTGAATTACCAGAGATTCGAACCCGTGACCTTTGGTCATTGAGTTTAACACTACCATTGAATCACGGGCCCGTTGTTTTGTCTGTTGCGAATAGGAATATAAATTATGAGTGTTGGGTTCACCGATCTGATTAAGGAACACGCATGTTCCATTGTGCCTTCGAGCTAACTTTAGAACTTTCATGGGCAGTCGCATTGCGACTTAAGGTATATTTTGATAAGGTGGTACCGACAAAGACGAGGGAGACGGCAATGGCCATTTCTCGATTATTAGCCGTCCTCATCCAGTCATACCCAATCACAGGTGTGAATTACCAGAGATTCAAAACCCGCGACCTTTGGTCATTGAGTGTAACACTACCATTAAATCACGGTCCCGTTGTTTTGTCTGTTGCGATTGGGAATATGAATTATGAAAGTGTGGGGATCACCGATCTGGTTAAGGAACACGTATGTTCCATTGTGCCTTTGGGCTAACTTTAGAGCCTTCGCGGGCATTCGCATTGCGACATAAGGTATATTTTGATAAGGTGGTACCGAGAAAAACGAGGGAGCCTGAAATGTCAATTTCTAGCTTATTAGCCGTCCTCAGCCATTCATACTAATCACAGGTGTGGATCAACAAAGATTCGAACATGCGAACTTTGTTCGTTAAGTGTAACACTACCATTGTGTCACGGGCCCGTTGTTTTGTTGGTTGCGATCGGGAATAAAAATTATGATAGTGTGGAATTCACCGATCTGGTTAAAAAACACGTATGTTCCATTGTGCCTTGGAGCTCACTTAAGAGCATTTCAGGGCATTCGCATTGCGACTTTAGGTATATTTTTGATAAGGTGGAACCGGAAAAGACAAGGAAGACCGGAATGGCCATTACTGGCTTATAAGCCGTCATCAGCCACTCATAACCGATCCTAGGTGTGGATCACCTGAGATTCGAACCCGTGAACTTTGGTCATTGAGAGTAACTCGACCATTGGTTCACGGGCCCGTTGTTTTGTCGGTTGCGATCGTGAATGTGAATTATGATATTATTGGGTTCACCGATCTGGTTAAGGAACACGTATGTTCCATTGTGCCTTCGAGGTAACTTTAGAGATTTCGTGGGCAGTCGCATTGCGACTTAAGGTATATTTTGATAAGGTGGAAATGAAAAAGAGAAGGAAGACCGGAATGGCCATTTTTGGCTTATTAGCCGTCATCAGTCAGTCATAACCAATCCCAGTTGTGGATCACCCGTGATTCAAACCTGCGACCGTTGGTCATTGAGTTTAACACTACCATTGAATCACGGGCCCGTTGTTTTGTCGGTTGCGATCGTGAATATGAATTATGATATTATTGGGTTCACCGATCTGGTTAAGGAACACGTATGTTCCATTGTGCCTTCGAGCTAACTTTAGAGCTTTCGTGGGCAGTCGCATTGCGACTAAAGGTATATTTTGATAAGGTGGAAATGAAAAGAGAAGGAAGACCGGAATGGCCATTTTTGGCTTATTAGCCGTCATCAGTCAGTCATAACCAATCCCAGGTGTGGATCACCCGTGATTCAAACCTGCGACCTTTGGTCATTGAATCTTACAATACCATTGAGTCACGGGCTCGATGTTTTGTCCGTTGCGAAAGGGAATATGAATTATGAAAGTATGGGGATCACCGATCTGGTTAAGGAACACGTATGTTCCATTGTGCCTTCGAGCTATTTTTAGAGCTTTCGCGGGCAGTCGAATTGCGACTTAAGGTATATTTTGATAAGGTGGTACCGAAAAAGACGAGGGAGACCGCAATGGCCATTTCTCGATTATTAGCCGTCATCAGCCAGTCATACCCAATCCCAGGTGTGAATTACCAGAGATTCGAACCCGTGACCGTTGGTTATTGAGTTTAACACTACCATTGAATCACGGGCCCGTTGTTTTGTCTGTTGCGAATAGGAATATAAATTATGAGTGTTGGGTTCACCGATCTGATTAAGGAACACGTATGTTCCATTGTGCCTTCGAGCTAACTTTAGAACTTTCATGGGCAGTCGCATTGCGACTTAAGGTATATTTTGATAAGGTGGTACCGACAAAGACGAGGGAGACGGCAATGGCCATTTCTCGATTATTAGCCGTCATCAGCCAGTCATAAAAATTCCAGGTGTGAATTACCAGAGATTCGAACCCGTGACCTTTGGTCATTGAGTTTAACACTACCATTGAATCACGGGCCCGTTGTTTGTCTGTTACGCTTGGGAATATGAATTATGAAAATGTGGGGATCATCGATCTGGTTAAGGAAAACGTATGTTTCATTGTGCCTTTGGGCTAACTTTAGAGCCCTCGCGGGCATTCGCTTTGCGACATTAGGTATATTTTGCTAAGGTGGTACCGACAAAGACAAGGAATACCGGAATGGCCTTTTCTGGCTTATTAGCCTTCCTCAGCCAGTCATACCCAATCACAGGTGTGGATCACCAGAGATTCGAAGATGCGCACTTTGGTCATTGAGTGTAACACTTCCATTGTGTAACGGGCCCGTTGTTTTGTTGGTTGCGATCGGGAATATGAATTATGATAGTGTGGGGTTCACCGATCTGGTTAAAAAACACGTATGTTCCATTGTGCCTTGGAGCTCACTTTAAGAACTTTCATGGGCAGTCGCATTGCGACTTAAAGGTATATTTTGATAAGGTGGAACCGACAAAGACAAGGGAAGACCGGAATGGCCATTTCTGGCTTATTAGCCGTCATCAGCCACTCATAACCCAATCCCAGGTGTGAATCACCTGAGATTCGAACCTGCGACCTTTGGTCATTGAGTGTAACACTACCATTGGGTCACGGGCCCGTTGTTTTGTCGGTTGCGATCGGGAATATGAATTATGATAGTGTTGGGTTCACCGATCTGGTTAAGGAACACGTATGTTCCATTGTGCCTTTGAGCTCACTTAAGAGCTTCGCGGGCAGTCGCATTGCGACTTAAGGTATATTTTGATAAGGTGGAAATGAAAAGAGAAGGAAGACCGGAATGGCCATTTTTGGCTTATTAGCCGTCATCAGTCAGTCATAACCAATCCCAGTTGTGGATCACCCGTGATTCAAACCTGCGACCTTTGGTCATTGAATCTTTCAATACCATTGAGTCACGGGCTCGTTGTTTTGTCCGTTGCGAAAGGGAATATGAATTATGATAGTGTGAGTTCAACGATCTGGATAAAAACACGTATGTTCCATTGTGCCTTCGAGCTCACTTTAAGAGCTTTCGCGGGCAGTCGAATTGCGACTTAAGGTATATTTTGATAAGGTGGTACCGACAAAGACGTGGGAGACGGCAATGGCCATTTCTCGATTATAAGCCGTCATCAGCCAGTCATACCCAATCCCAGGTGTGAATTACCAGAGATTCGAACCCGTGACCTTTGGTCATTGAGTTTAACACTACCATTGAATCACGGGCCCGTTGTTTTGTCTGTTGCGAATAGGAATATAAATTATGAGTGTTGGGTTCACCGATCTGATTAAGGAACACGCATGTTCCATTGTGCCTTTGAGCTACATTTAGAACTTTCATGGGCAGTCGCATTGCGACTTAAGGTATATTTTGATAAGGTGGTACCGACAAAGACGAGGGAGACGGCAATGGCCATTTCTCGATTATTAGCCGTCATCAGCCAGTCATAAAAATCCCAGGTGTGAATTACCAGAGATTCGAACCCGTGACCTTTGGCCATTGAGTGTAACACTACCATTGAATCACGGGCCCGTTGTTTTGTCTGTTGCGATTTGGAATATGAATTATGAAAGTGTGGGTTTTACCGATCTGTTTAATGAACACGTATGTTTCATTGTGCCTTCGAGCTAACTTTTGAGCCCTCGCGGGCATTCGCTTTGCGACATTAGGTATATTTTGATAAGGTGGTACCGACAAAGACGAGGGAGACCGGAATTTCCATTTCTGGCTTATTAGCCGTCATCAGTCAGTCATACCCAATCCCAGGTGTGGATCACCTGAGATTCGAACTTGCGACCTTCGGTCATTGAGTGTAACACTACCACGGGGTCACGGGCCCATTGATTTGTCGGTTGCGATCGGGAATATGAATAATGATTGTGTTGGGTTCACTGATCTGATTAAGTAACATGTATGTTCCATTGTGCCTTCGAGCTAACTTTAGAACTTTCATGGGCAGTCGCATTGCGACTTAAGGTATATTTTGATAAGGTGGTACCGACAAAGACGAGGGAGACGGCAATGGCCATTTCTCGATTATTAGCCGTCATCAGCAAGTAATACAAATCCCATGTGTGAATTACCAGAGGTTCAAACCCGCGACCTTTGGTCATTGAGTTTAACACTACCATTAAATCACGGGCCCGTTGGTTTGTCTGTTGCGATTGGGAATATGAATTATGAAATTGTGGGCATCACCGATCTGGTTAAGGAACACTTATGTTCCATTGTGCCTTTGGGCTAACTTTAGAGCCCTCGCGGGCATTCGCATTGCGACTTAAGGTATATTTAGATAAGGTTCAACCGAAAAAGACAAGGAAGACCGGAATTGCCATTTCTGGCTTATAAGTCGTCATCAGTCAGTCAAAACCAATCCCAGGTGTGGATCAATCGAGATTCGATCCGGCAACCTTTGGCATAGAGTGTAACGCTACCATTGAGTCTAGGGCCCGTTGTTTTTTCCGTTGCGAAAGGGAATATGAATTATGATAGTGTGAAGTTCACCGATCTGGTTAAGAAACACGTATGTTCCATTGTGCCTTCGAGCTAACTTTAGAGCTTTTCGCGGGCAGTCGCATTGCGACTTAAGGTATATTTTGATAAGGTGGTACCGACAAAGACGAGGGAGACCGGAATGGCCATTTCTGGCTTATAAGCCGTCATCAGCCAGTTATACCCAATCACAGGTGTTGATCACCAGATATTTGAACCCGTGACCTTGGTCATTGAGTTTAACACTACCATTGTATCACGGGACCGTTGTTTTTTCTGTTGAGATTGGGAATATGAATTATGAAAGTGTGGGGTTCACCGATCGGGTTAAGAAACACGTATGTTCCATTGTGCCTTTGAGCTCACTTTAGAGCCTTCGCGGGCAGTCGCATTGCGACTTAAGGTATATTTTTGATAAGGTGGTACTGACAAAGACGAGGGAGACCGGAATGGCCATTTCTGGCTTATTAGCCGTCATCAGCCAGTCATACCTAATCACAGGTGTGGATTACCAGAGATTTGAACCCGCGACCTTTGGTCATTGAGTGTAAAACTACTATTGGTTCAGGGGCCCGTTGTTTTGTCAGTTGCGATCGGGAATATGAAATATGATAGTGTTGGGTTCACCGATCTGATTAAGGAATACGTATGTTCCATTGTGGCTTTGAGCTCACTTTAGAGCCCTCGAGGGCAGTCGCATTGCGACTTAACTTATATTTTGATAGGATTGAACCGACAAAGACAAGGAAGACCGGAATGACCATTTCTGGCTTATAAGGCGTCATCAGTCAGTCATACCCAATCCCAGGTGTGGCTAACCAAAGATTCGAACCCACGATCTTTGGTCATTGAGTGTAACGCTACCATTGAGACACGAGCCCGTTGTTTTGTAGGTTGCAGTTGGGAATATAATTTATGGAATTTGGGGCTCACCGATCTGGTAAATGAACACGCATGTTCCATTGTGCCTTTAAGCTCACTTAAGAGAACTCGAGCGGAGTCGCATTGCGACGTAAGTTATATTTTGAAAAGGTTGAAATGACAAAGACAAGGAAGACCGGAATGGCCATTTCTGGCTTATTAGTCATCATCAGATAGTCATACACAATCACAAGCGAGGATGAGCAGAGATTCGAACACGTGACGTTTCGTCATTTAGTGTAACACTTCCATTGAGTCACGGACCAGTTGTTTTGTCGGCTGCGGTTCTGAATATGAATTTTGAAAAATTGGGGATCACCGATCGGGTTAAGGAACACGTATGTCCCATTGAGCCTTTGGGCTCACTTTAGAACCATCGCGGGCAGTCGCATTACGACTTAAGGTATATTTTGATAAGGTTAAACTGACAAAGACAAGGAAGACCGGAATGGCCATTTATGGCTTATTAGCCGTCATCAGTCAGTTATACCCAATACAGGTGTGGAAAACAAGAGATTCGAAACCGCGATCTTTGGACATTGAGTGTAACGCTATCATTGAGTCACGGGCCCGTTGTTTTGTCGGTTGCAATTGGGAATATGAATTATGAAAGTATGGATCTCACCGATCTGGTTAAAAAACACGTATGTTCCATTGTGCCTTTGAGCTCACTCTAGAGCACTCGCGGGCAGTCGCATTGCGGTTTAAGGTATATTTTGATAAGGATGAACCGACAAAGACAAGGAAGACCGGAATGGCCATTTTTTATTATTAGCCGTCATCAGTTAGTCATACCCAATCCCAGGTGTGGATC
>WEDG01010751.1:0-96062 GCA_017591395.1 Schistocephalus solidus | reverse complement strand
TAGTTCCGTGATCGCCATTCTTCTCATATATATATATATATATATATATATATATATATATATAGAGAGAGATAACAAGTGCATGACACTCACCGATGTGGTTAGAATCGAACTCAATCCACATGAGTGGAATGTCATGCACTTAGTTTGACGTTCATATACCTCCTGCAAAAGGCATATGACGTATTGATGATCAGTTACAAACGTGAAATAGCTGTCTACGTCTTGCGTGTGTTGTATATTTAGCAAGAAAAGTTTGTATTATATATATATATATATATATATATATATATTGGTTGTGAACTAGAACTTATCAAAGAAAGGGCCCTTTGATGGACATATTTTTCCTAAATTTCTCAAACAGTGAATCATCGCGTAACTGTTGGTGGGCGCGTGCCCCATTGAAAAGCCTTACTTTCAATTTGCGCGGTTAAGGTCGTCCAGCCAGCTGATAAATTATGTTACATCGTTCGGATCCGAGAGTGGCAGTCTTGTATCAGCACACGTATCAGTAACTTTTGAAGTCTTCCATCGTCCTTTTGGCATAGTTCAGCTTCACGGTCGGTCTATATCTGAGGCATTTAATTAAGACATTTACATCAAGGCACCGATGCAGGAATTTCTGGGTAGCGTAAATGGAAGACTCTCAGGATACTGTGGTGTTCACCGATATGCTTAAGGAACATATATTTTCCGTTGTTCCCTGAAGTTCTTCCTATCTAACCTTCACAGACATTCTCACAGTGACGAGTAGCATATGATTATAATGTGAAATCGACAAAGACAGGGGATACCACAATTACCATTTCTGGCTTATTAGCCATCATCAGCCAGTTATATCCAATCCAAGCTGTAGATTACCTTTGTTTTCAAAACCTGGTCTCCCTTTTCTTTTCGGTCCCACCTGTATCAACATGTGCTACCCATCACTGTGCGACTGCCTGCTAGGGCTCTAAAGTGAGCTTCATGGCACAAAATACGCACGTTTCTTAAGCAGATCGCTGAAAACCATTCTTTTATTTATATGCCCAATCGCAACCAATCAAATCAACGGATCTGTGGCTAAATGATACAGCGTTCGACTCATTTACACTAGGTCGCTGGCTCGAATCTCTGGTGGTCCACATCTGGGAGTGGGTATGACCGGCTGTTGACAGCTACAGTAGATGACCTACCTCATGCAGTATGATGATCGGAATTTGAATGAGTATTTAGGCGTTCATTTCTCCTACTATTTTGATTTTTACCTGATATTTAAAGTATATTGAAGCTTATACCAAAGAAAAATTTCCATTTTATATTCACTTTTATTGAAGTAAAACAGGTATGACTAGGGTGAAATCGGAGGTTGTTGAAATTCCAAGAAATTTTGCTATGCTATTTTATATCAGAACACAAAAAGCGATTATCGTGGTGCGGTGTGCTATAAAAAGATAATTTCTGACAGCAGTACAGTTTTCAAATAAATTAGCTTCTGTAACCAGAAAATCTGAACTCAAATGAATGAACATCAGGCAAGGCATCACCTTGTTTTCTACAAAAAGAGATAGAAACCCAGCTATAAAGAGTTTTGTGCATCTCTGACATTTTCTGCCATAAAACGAAGAATCAAATTTGTCTGACTGTATTTTTGTTTTAGAGCACCGGAAAATCAGGACGTAAACGAATCTCTATTACTGGAAGCCATGACTGATTAGAGAGTCCGGAAAACATCCTTCTGGCAAAATAGTACACTCCTTGTAATACCATATCCGACGTGATTTAACACATAGATACGCCCTACTTTTCATGATATCTCAGGTAGAATATCTATCCTCCATAAATGAATGTGTCAGGAACCGCAATTTACGCGAAATTATGGCCAATGAGGGAGACGCCCACGTGTGAAATAGAAAGTTCAGGGCAGTGGAAAATACGTGAAAGCGGCGTTTGGCTCAGCTAGCTACTGAGGACAAACTTCCCTCTTATATTATGAACAGTATTCTGCCAGAGGAAAAAGGTAAGTTGCTGCGGAAATTCGGGGCAACGTTTCTTCACAAACGAGCAGATTCAGGCTCAACCAAACTCTAGGACAGTAGTCTTAGCCGCCTTTCCCGACGGTTAATGCATTGGTTGCCTACAACAGAGCAGGCATTGTTTATTCAGAAATTTGCATTAACACCCAACATAGCTCCACTGTGGAACTTAGCGTTGACATGGGAATGTAAGTCGGCGTCAGAACAGTTTCCAATGGAGCTCCATTTTACTGTTAAGCTGTTTTTTGGATGCGTCTGGTTTAGGGCAGCTTTGGAGGGTCGCCGTGCAGCGTGAGCTTCCCGTTACCGAATAGGTAAGCTTAGACAGCAATTGCCCTAATGTTTACGGTAAACACAGAAAAAGAAAGTTATCACGCAGTCCATTGCGTCTGAGCTTCGGCTTAACGAGCCTTATTGAAAATTTGTCATAGGAAACCTGGTGAGCCGAAAGATTCCTATGCAAATTTTAGTAGTATTTATTTTCTTTGTGCACTGTCACTACATGTACGCATCAATCCTTAATTGTGTGCTATCACCTCAAACTTCTTGAGTGAGGTTCAAACAATTTTGTTTGATACGCTTAAATGCATAGTCGACGTAAAACACTTGTTAGTTGCGTTTTACGCGTAAAGCATATGCTAAAATCAAGTTTGCTTTTCATGCAGCATAGAGGAATTGAAATGAACGAAAGCTAAGATTGAACTAAAGATCAGATAAAATTTGTAAATGTTCCGGTTATCACACCTATCCTAAACCCTGTACGACAATATTCTAGCATAAAAACTACTGAACAACTGGAAATATGTTGTAATTAAGTTGGTGGTGCGTGATATCAATGAAAAGATTTGATGAAGATGGTGTCAGCTGGCTATCATCAACCAATCATACCTAACTTCAGGTGGTGCTCCACCCGAGGCTCGAACCAGAACCAGCGAACGTTCATATTCCCGATCTAAACCTCCAAGAAATTGAGCCCGTGGCTCAATGGTTAGAACGTTTGACTTCTGCTCAACAGGTCACGGGCTCCAGCCTCGATTCTGGATGATGACGGCTAATGAGCCAGAAGTGGCCAGCCATTCCAATCTCTTTTGTCTTTGCCGGCAATACTCATCTGCCTCCTCTACTACTAGCCGCTTTTCGGCTGCTGGCGGGGCTCGAGTATGAGCGACAGGGCAGAGAGGGACAAGTGAGTTCCGCTAACGATCGGTGAGCTTTCATCAACGCATATCAAATGTATATATCAGCATTACATGCATTTACTGAAAACAATATACTAAAACAGCAACAGCTAATGCAATCTCTACTTCGATTCATACCCTGCAGGACTTGTTTCAACTACTGAAGGATGGGAGGCAAACAACTTTCTCAATAGTATCAATACGTTGTAATTTTTGTATTGTTTTGGTTTGTAATGAAACCTGTAAGGTTTAAACACAATGCAAATAAGATGCCCAGATGCGTCTTGGCTGGAAATAGAGCTAATATGAGGGTTTTTAATGACAATTATGAGTAGGACTTCAGTGTGTCACGTAAACATTAACATTTCTTCAACCGAGAGGAAACTACGAGTTTTTATCCATAGCACGAGTTTCTTTTTACGCATCTTAGCAAAGCTGTACATATCTTGTTTTTAGCAGGCCATGAGTTTGCGAGGATAATTTCGGGTGACAAAGGTAGGGAGGTGAAATCATCCTTTTGAAAAAGTGACATCAAGATAATATTCGGAGAAAAACGCACATATTCCTGAAACTGATAGCCTTCATGCTCATTCCAGTACCCTAATTCTTAGTTTTTATATTGCCATTTAATAATTCAACATGATAGAGGTGAATCCTGCAGAACTTTTTAAATAATGCACTCAACAACAAGTTGGTGACATTGCATTAACATTTGTTACTTATAACTTTAAACGATGTACCAGTTAACGGAAAAATGTTGAACGCATATAGTTTAAAACCTGCTGTAATAATAAATAACTGCTGATGTTGGCCATAAACGCTAGCGCTCGCAATGAATGCCCTAAGTCTAAAGGTCTCTACAGAGAGGTTTTGGCATCTGTTGTAAGATAATATACAAATATAGAATAAATATGGCCTATGAAATTGACGGCTAGAAAGTTTTAAAGGAATTTAATATATTGCTAAATTCGCTTGTATTTACCTGAAAAAGGCTTCTATTTAAATCTTATTCAGGAGAAGTTGCTCAGTTTTTTGAATTTCAAGTGCTTTCTTGCAGTTTTCGTCAGTGGTTAAACACCCGTTACCATGCAAAAATTTGCCTTATTGCTGACGACTTGCTTCGTTGGCATGAATTTATAACTGGAGAGAAAATGAACGATCCGCATGCTCCGGATGATAACGCCACCGTGCAGACACCAGATTGTCAATTGCCGATCTTCATCCAGTCCACTACCCTCATAGTTCTCGAACGCGCACGCCGTCAACACCAGGACTGGTCTGACCACAACGACGCTGACATCAGGAACCTACTTGCGGAGAAGAACCGATCATGCAAAGTCCACATGGACCGTCGGACTGACGTCACCAAAGCAGCCTTCTTCAGATACCACAGCCTTGTACAGTAGCAGCTGCGGAGGTGCAGGACGCCTAAATGGTCCGCAAGGCTGACGAAATCCAAGGGTATGCGGACCACAATGAAATGAAATACTTCTACAAAGACATCAGGGCCCCTGCATCAAGGGAACCGCACCGCTGCTCAAATCTTACGGGACAACACTTCTGACGGAATAAACGCAAATGCTGAATCGCTGGACTGAGCACTTCAGAAGTGTCCTCAATTGCTCATCAGCCGTCACCGATGCTGCCATTGACCGGCTCCTCCAAGTGGGCGCAAACAAGGATCTAAATCTCCCTTCTTACCATCCGGCCCGTGCCAACGGAAAACCTCCGGGATCCAACGCCATCCCAGCGGAAGTCTACAAGCATGGCGGTTCCTGGCTAAGGTCTGAACTCAAAACAATATTTCAAGAGAGGTGGCGCCAAGGAAAAATTACTCAACATATCAAACACGCGACCATCGTCCATTTCTACAAGCAAAAAATACAACGCGCAACTCTGTGATAACCACCGAGGCATCTTGCTGCTCAAAATCGCCAGGAAGATCTTTGCACGTATCATTTTTAATCGTCAGAAGGTTCAACTAGAGCAGGGACTACTTCCGGAAATCCAATTTGGTCTCCATAGACACCGTGGACAACCGAAAGGATTTTCGCCGCCTGCCATCTACAATAGAAGTGCCAGGAGATGCGAACCCACCACTACACTACATCCCTAGATCTGACGAAAGCATTTAACACAGTGAATCGCGTCGGACTGGGGAAAATCAGGCAGAAGTTTGGGTGTCCTAAGCGGTTCACGTACATGGTGCCTCAGCATAATGACGGAATGATGGCGCACGTCAATGACAATGAGACGGTATCCGAAGCATTCACAGTGACCAACGGAGTGAAGCAGGGCTGCGTATTGGCTCCCACCCTGTTCAGTCTCATGTTCTCTGCTACGCTGATGGGTGCCTACCGTAGTGAGTGTCCTGGGATCCGGATCGTCTACAGGACTGACGGACACCTTCTCAACAGTCGGCGTATGCAGGCCCAAACGCGTGTGTCTATGAGTACAGTCCATGACATGCTATTCGCGTACGACAACGCTCTTAACACCGTGACGGAGGTGGACACGCAAGCGATCAGGACCACTTCGCCGCAGGCTGCGCCAATTTTGGATTGACAATCAGTACAGCCAAAACAGTGTTCATGCACCCACCGACACCCAGCGCAGAAGTCAACGCTGTTGAAATATTGTGCATGGCAAGCGGCTGAAAATGTGAAAAAAATTGCTTTTCTGGAAAGAATGCTATCATAGAACACGAGAATCGGTGACGAGGTTGCTCAATGGATCTCCAAAGCCCATCAGGCCTTTGACCGACTGCAGGTTTCCAGGTGGAATAGCCACGTTATTTAACTGAACATAAAACTGAAGGTGTAAAAAGCCATCGTCTTTACGATACTCGTGCAGGCCATGTACATTCGGACCGTTTTTTCAAATCAAGCCAGGAAACTAAATCTCTTCCATCGCAGGTACTTCGCAGAGTGCTGAAGCTGAGATGGCCAAACAGGATCCCGGATACGGAATCCCTAGAGCGAAATGGAATCCTTAGCACCTTCACCATACTGCGTCAAGTGCAACTGCGATAGAGCAAACACCTGGTGTGAATGGACGACGAACGACTACCCAAACGACTTTTCTACAGAACTTTCGCTACAGGTGCTCGAAGATAGGAAAGTCAAAAACAAAATTACAAGATCTTTTTGAAGAACGCTCTGAAGCAACTACAAATCAACCCAGCAATCTGATGGAACCTATTTTAGGACAGATTGACCTGGCGATGATCCATGAAGACTGGGGCATACCTGATCGCCGCTGCTGAGGCCACAATGGCGATTCGCAAGTCGCAAGCACTCCGGATCAACACCGCAAATGCCCAACCCCTGTCAACATGCTCACACTGCACATTTCGCGCGGGCTTCGACCTGATTGGACATCTTCGGAAGCAATGCGACAACAGTCCCACCACCCTAAATTTCGGCATCAACAAACGTTCCTTCCGCCACTCCCGTCTCTAACTGCCAGACACCCACCCCAACCACTAGTAATCACTCTGTCGATGCCATGCCGCCCTCAATCACCAACACCTTTCTCCCCCACCTCTTGCAGCGACCACGGCGGCGACCACTACTTGACCCACTCCCGCCACCTTAGTGTCCAACTTCGACTTCATGCCACCTGCTACCTCCACAACCACAACCAACACCTCCAGTACCACCTATAGTGTCCAGGTATTAACCTGCCCTAACTTGCGATCGCACATTAACCTTGCACATCAGCCCCAGCAGTAACTTGCGAATCCATCGCTCAAAGAATGGCGAACCAGTGCATAGAACACAAACACATAGCAGAGACCACCGCCTTCAATGCCCACACTAACCACACGCAGTCACCGCATGGGCCTGCTCGGTCCTGTGCACATCCACTAAAGTGGAATCTACCACGATGCCAACAAATCTTACACATTTGGCGCATCGAATAACACTTCCTACAGTCCTCCTATTAGCGCGACGACCGGTTCCAACAGCGCAACCCCGCAGGATTAGCACCTCCCAAACTTATCCCGTCCGCTTGTCACCGCACATACACATCGCTCACTTGCCTGGTCGATCACATGTGATACCATCGCACAGAGACCGGCGAACCAGTGCCAGGAGCACCAAAATACACTCACCACACCCAACTCAACTGTCCGCACTTATCACGCACATTCACGTATCACATGGCCCTATTTGACCACATGCTTCTCCATGAAAACCTTCGGTAGAACCCCGTACGCTAAACCACACTAACGCACAATACATACACAACTTACCGACAATCGTCCCGTACCTCTGAATTTTACGGTTTCCTGGAAACGTTGGCTTGGAAGGCTGCCAATCTGACGATACACACCAGACCACGCCATCAGCTTAGGGTGTGTTGTGCGTTGAGTGGCTGACCAGTGAACTGGAAGTCACACGGCAATGCTTCTTCGTACCCCCTGGTTTTAGGAATCCTGGTTTGTGCGGTAAGGTGGCCAGTTCGTTCTGTGGCACGCGAAGATGGGAACGCCGGTCATGTCAGCCAATGTGTCCACTCTCGCATTAGTCAACTGACCGGCTCTGCCGATGGTCTGGTTGTAAGAGTAAGGGAGAGAGTAAGGTCGACGTCTCAGCGCATTTTTCTCACTAAAAGCAATCTGATGCGTTTGAATCTATCACATAGAGCGAAAAGCTACGGCTTGTATGGTTGCTAAATGGCGGGTTAAGTTAGACCACGTGGTCTGCCTAGAGTACATTTTGTGCAGAGTGGCTGAATAGCGAACTAAGAGTCAGGCTGCACTGGCTCCTTCTTAATATGGCCTCTATGACACACCCATTCCGTGGGATCCGATCCAAGTGTGGCGGCAGGCTTAGAAATGGCTCGGGCAACGCCAGTCAATTACGCCCTCTCCCGCCTCCGATCTTCTTGACTCTGTCATGACACCGGGTTAAGGTGGGGCAGGGGAAAAGGGTGCATTAGTTGCAGCGAAACGCTATCATCACTTAAGACTAATCCACACGCAAGTCATCGTCCCTGCATCACTATTTTGTGGAGCATACGGTTAACATAGTTGGACTATGACGATTGATCTCTCGTGTATACATTTCCGTGTTTTTATAATACTTCATATTAACCTTTCTATAGCAAATGGCCGAGCTTTTTGCCCAATTGTTGCGAATACTAATGAAGTGAAACAATGGAATACATTTAAATCTACTGCCGTATTCCGTACATATAGTTCTGCTTTCGGTGAAAATCTAGAGGTTAAGCTATAAAGAAATATACACTATTATTAACTATGATCAAATAAACTAGACCTTGACTTCAAGGGCAATTTGTGATCTCAAGATATAAATTGAATTACGAAATTGGGAAGAGCTAGATGAATGCAACCTTCCATCTGTATTATTAACGTGAACACTAGTCCTGAGGAAATATTTAAATGGACAAATGCAGGACTTCTTATCAGTTAACCATAGGTTCCATCCTCAATTTCCGCAACACCTGGAGTGGAGTATGGCTGAATGATGATGGCTATTATGTAAGAAATGTCCCTAACAATTCCTCTTCTCTTTTTCGGTAATGTTTGTGGTCACTCACCTATTTCCTAAAGCTTCGGATGGCTCTGCTTAACTCTTTAAAGTCCAATATAGGTTGAGCCTGCGTTAAAGGTTGGTCATTGAAACTAAAGAATACTGAGAAAATTGGTGATGGATCGGAAAGATCACTCCTAAGGGCAGGTTCACCGTTAAGTTGGACAACATGAATACTCAAAAAGAGAAGATGCGAGCTTTGATAAAAGAAGTTTACCTGCCTGAAATTTCAGATTATCACTCGGATCCGTCATTATAGACATTCACAGAAAATGGCAATAGTCAAAAGCGCGCAATATTTATTGTACGTATTGACCGTGTGACCGCTTTCATATCCTAATGCGTACTATAAATACTTCGCACTTTGCGCCTTTATTACCATTTTCTGAGACTGTATGTGCTAATGACTTCGAATTAGAATCCGAAACCGTCAGGCCAATAAGCGTCCTTTTCCAACAATCGCATATTTTCCTTCTGAAATGCTTCATGGAAATCAACTGTTCTCTTTTATTAGCAACTATGCATACGGCAGACAACCTGGTGACTTACCGTTTCTATATGAGTTACCAATGCGTAAAACGTTCAGTCTATAGCCACATCACTTACAGATACCACGACAAAGGGGTTGTTTCATTCAATAAAGTAGCACCGGAATGCCACCGTGTGTTTGCTTAGTTACACGACCTCATTTGTACATATCACCAGCGTCAACGCACTTTTAAGTATCACACAAGTGCTTCTCATTTTCATTTATCCCATGAGTAGACATACAAGTCCTTTTAAGGTCTCTTAAATGACATTGAAACTGAAAATTTATTTTAGTCTCAAATAGCACTACATAAATCGCATTTGCATGCATTTCAGAAAGTGGTTTTTTTCTATTAATTTTAAATTTTTGGTCGTTTAAATGCAACGTTTTTCGTTTTTTCCTGTCAAAATAACATATACGATATCTGGCCTCAGACGGGCTAGTGTGAATTTCGATAATTTTTTTCATGAAGTTTCTATAAATCTGTAAGTCCTGGATGCCTAAATGGAAGAGATTACCAAGGAATTCGGCCAGTGAGTTCTATGCACTCCCGCTAAATCTGATAAAAATATTATTATCAGATGAGGGACTCAGCTTTCCGTTATGGCAAGCAAGCGCGCCAAATAAAGGCACTTGCATAGTGGGGCTGATAAACACTACTTTGTTAAAAGCAAACCATTTAAACCTTGCCGGACCTTGAAATGTGTATTTTCACTTTTATTACCTGTAGAAATAATAGACATTCGTTTTTCGAAGGATCTTTATTGTCCTGAGGTGATTGATGGCCCTACTAATACAAAACACATCAGAAAGTACCGTCAACCTACAGCTGGTTCTGTTACAGTTCACCCAAGACAAGGAAATAACTTGATAAGTGCTACAATAAGAATCCCTTCTGAGGTGCCTCTGAGCTGAGTCTATGTAAACACAAGCTAAAATTGATGGAAAGTCAACACAAGCTCCTCAGCTGATGTTATAGGTTACCTTCAGTCTAGCAAGCCTGTCGGAGGGAATTCAAGAGGCATTGGCAAATCGAGAATGCGCTCTAAGGAGGTAATTATTTGAAATACGACTTAATGTGCATGTTGCAATTTTTCCTTATGAACGAGCGTAAGGAACACCAATCTTGAGCCTTTCTCTTTCCTCCGGCAGAATATGCTGCGTATAAGACTTGCATTGAGTTTGTTTCATTGCAACGGCTGCAGTATTATTTAACTGGACATCTTTCACAGTTTAGGTAGACTTCAATGGCCCACTCTTTTTACGTTAGTCAACAGAGGTCTCCATTTTACAAATGTGGCCCTATTGTCTAGAATTCTGAATTGCATATTACATTCCCCTATACAGTGTTTTTGCTTAAATAAAAACCTTAAGCCGGTTTGGGCCTAGTCAGGCTAGCTAGCCTCCTCGCGGAAAAAGGGGCTAGAAAAGGTGCCCTAAACAAATGCTGGTTATCACGTCTTCAGCAGCCGACCGGGGCTCGCTGATCGCAAAATACGCGGGCGTTAAAACTGAAACAAACAACAATACCACCCGTCCCCATCCCCCTCGCCATACCCTCCAGGCTGCTCGGGTGAGTCCACTTACACTAACAGCCTCTAACGATCGTTCCCTTTTAGACAATCATAGGAGCAAAAGGCCGGAACTGAGGACGGCACTTTGTCGTTTGGAACTGACGCGCTACAAGGTGGACATTGCTGCTCTCAGCGAGACCCGATTCTCTGAGCACGGTAAGCTGGAGGAGGAGGGTGCCGGTTACACCTTCTTCTGGAGCGGCCGGTCAAAGGCAGAGTGACGCGACGCTGGTGTCGCCTTTGCCTTCACTAACGACATCGTCAGACGTCGGCCCTGTCTGCAGCACGGTATCAATGATCGCCTGATGAGCCTCCGCCTGCCTATTCGGGAAGCCTGGTTTGCCACCATTATCAGCGCCTCCTTCGTCTGCGAACGTGTGCGGAACACCCTCTCTTGCTGACCCACTCCTTCTTCCGCCTTCCGACGCGGGAGAATGCCACATGGATGCACCCTCGGTCACGGCGCTGGCAGCTGCTGGACTGTGTTCTCGTCCGGAGGCGAGATTGACAGGACGTGATGGTAACCAATGCGATCCGCGATGCCGATGTTTTGGACAGATCACTGCCTCGTCAACTCCCAGATGAGGCTCCAACTGCAACCCCGACGAAGGCCCTAAGGTAAGCGGCCGCCAGGTAAGTTAAATACTATTTTGTTAAATTTGCCTGCTCACTGTTTTTATTTCAGCAACCAAATAACCAAGAAACTGGAATACCTGCATGCTCCAGCTGATAATGCTACCGTGGAGGCACGATAGTGTCAACTGCGAAAGTTCATCCAGTCCACGCATTTTCAGTAAGATCCGAGCAACAGTTTTTGCTGTTGAGACATATTCTGTCTCTTTGTGCTTGTACTCTTTGCCAAATCTATTCGGCCGTGTTTAAAATAACCAAACATTCGCTTTCATAGTTTTCTTCATATGCTCTCCTAATTATCTCTGCCTTAAAATTAAAAAAACTTGCCCTACATTTAACATGTAATACTCTAATATAAAATGTGATGACTGTATAAGTAATGAAGTGTACAATTTAAATGAAGTATTTTATAACGATTTAATAATTAAATGTAGCACATGTTTGGGTTATGTTCTCATTGGTCACAATCAACAGTATGTGCATTTTAGTCTAACAGAAGGCCCATATTCAAAAATATGGAGCCGGTTGCGCACCCCTATGCTTAGGCACAGGGACAGATGAGACGGAAAAAGCAAAATACGCTTTAGATGCTTCAAAAGTTTGCTTCTCACGATGCCAGCTGACATCTATTTTTTACCAAATCCAAAAGGTATTTACTTTTAGGTAAGAATAGAATGTGACCAGTTACATTTTGCGTAAAACTAGTCTAAATACATGGTAAATGTGTGAGATAAGGAATCAGCAACAGGGTTAATTAAGCCAATCACATGATAGGACCTGCCATCGATGTTATTTTATTCCGTAGTTGAGTGACAGCTATCGATCAGAGCCTTGGCGGCTTGCGTTATGCATGAGAAGCAAATATGGGCCATGCTGATCAAAATCGCAATTGCCTCTCAAACTGAGAGAAGTAGGATCAACATGTGGTTGGGGAAAAAGAAAAGAGTGGATGGGCTATTATTTTTTGATCTTTGATAAATTAAGTTGAACTAATTTCGAGTTATAAGGGACCACTAAATATTCGGCACTGAAGACCTTAGCCTCATTTCCCTCAGTATCAGTAATAATACTTTGGTGTGGGAAGAGCTAAGGTTAATGTGACCACTTACAATTTTCATAAAGTTTACACGGAAGCTACGGTTTTGTGAGTGGCACTTAGCGCACTTACGGCAGATGGAACCGTATATTCCCGCCGTAAAAACTTGAAATTTGTGCAACCAGTAGATGATGAGACGTGGTAGAGAAAGTGCCACAGATTTTGCAGAGAAAGATAACCACTCCACCTTCGGCTTAACACTACTTCACTTCCGGCAGTTTGAAACTGTGAGTTTGAGGATTTGTCACTTCCTGTAGTCGCTCCACTGGTGAGATCACCACATTAGATTTAATTTTATTACAAAATTCCTGACAGATCATTCAGCAGTTACATTCATCTTTCTTTATAATTACATTTAACGTTTGTGGTCGTTGCCTTCCCATCGCTAACTCCACCAAGGTCTTGGTAATATATAAACCTGATATCCTTTATTTTTGTTATCTCAGTGTTTCTCAGGTCTCCTTGTATGCTCCTTTTTGACGATTTATCCAATGGCTCATTATCGGCATTGCATTATGCCACATATATTTTTGTTGCTAAGATATGGAGTATGAGAGGTCCATCTTATCAGGAGTGACTGAGATTAAACGTTTAAGGGCAAAAAAGCTGCAAAAACGATGAGATGCGGAAATAATTATCAATCCTAGCAAACCTAGAGGCTTATTAATGCCACCCTACCGGCAGCTGGCTGAGCAATATATTATAATCCCGAAAAATAAAATCTCGTATCAAAATAAGATCGAACCAGAAAAGTAAACCACCCGAGAAAATTGCTCCATTGTTATCAGTGTCTGCGTAGACATCGCATTAGTTTTTTTGCAAAATAAATTTGTTAAAATTTCTACCTCGTACTTCTCCTTCCTAAACAGACCATGGTGTTTGTGGATATGACAGTTGATAATACATCACCTTCTTTTAAACAATCAAGTCAATCACATCCAGCAAACCATGATTACGTTCAGTAGTTCATACTTTTTTACTGCACTCTTACACTTTTGTTGTACACAATCGTTGTAGGGCCAGTATTTCAGTTATTTGGAACAGTTTTGAGGTTTCAAAATATTTTTTGTGTGCCAAGCATTTATTTTCCTCTAGCTATATATAAAAACACCGCTATCTCTGATTTGTAATACTATTACGAAAAGTTTAAAAATATTAAAAATGGTTGAATATGTGATGTTAAAATTGTTTTAGAAGAAACAAGACAGAAAGATGTGTTAAATTTAATGTACACACATCATTTCAAAAAATATATAACCGTTGGATTTTAGGAAAATGTTAGTGTTTTTGTTTCCAAACTCAAATGAGAACAAAACTGACATATATGCCGACTTGCGGTTAGTAACTGCTGCCGGTTTTGCAAGTAGATTAATTCAAGCAACATTATTTAAGCATTCTCTAAGCGGATGCATCTTCAAATATATTTTTAAATGTAATGGCTAAAAATTAAACTTAAGGCAATATATTTTAAATGTCAATGTTGATATTATTTGCACTTGCCTATTGTGCACCTTGCCCCTTAGCATGTTTCCATTAACGATGTCAGCGATGCCATCACTTGCTGGAAAAACTCAGTGGTGCCTTTCTTGCAATGCGTCCTGAAAAGAAAATAGTTATGTGTAAGATCTGATGTCTTCATATGCATGTTGAAACACATTTAATGAAACTCAGTGAATAGTAATATTAAAAGTTAGATTGTTTCAAGAAAGGAACATGGAATGATCTAGGATCTAGGTTCCCACCGAAACGTCCTTCCAAAATAATCTTTTAGAATGAGAGTTATAATGCTATAATTTGAACGTGTATATGCATACCGTAAGTGCAGAGTTGAATTTTTAATATTGTTAATAATCGTAGCACAGTAACAATGAACCAGTTCAGGATACACATCTTAATAATGTACAATTTTGTGATATATGACTGTGGAGATGTAATCTTCTCCCTTCGCGTTGCGTTAAAAAGTTAATAATGCAACGCTTTAGTCGAAAATTTCAATCAACAGTTTTGTTTTAAAATTACTTTATTAATTGCAGAATTTAAAAAACATTTAATAACATTCTTTTTTGCTTGGTTGAAATTGCATAATGTAACTAATGGAAAAGTACAAATTTGTATTGAAGAGTCCCCAGATGGGGACTTTTCTGTTACCATTAATCAGAAATCAGTACAGTTGATAAATTTAATGATAGAATCGAAGTCGAATAGCTAGTTAAGTTAGTGCGTCAAAGCACCACGACTCCAAAGGATTATCATTTGCAGCTCAAAATTATGAAAACATATGTACAGAATTTTCTGTCAAATGGAACATTATTTTTAGAGCTTTATAAAACACTATAGCGCTATCCGAAATGAAGAAGATAGTCCATATCAATTCGCTTCGAATGTTGGTTTTTCTCTCTTGCCTAATATTTAGCAGTAACTATACCGGCCTTTAATAAGCCTTTCAAATAAAATATGTAAACGCTGAAGGATTAGGGATCCACACGTCTAAAATGGAGCATATTTAAAAAGGTCATATCAGCTTTCCTGATAAATAAAAAATCTGGAATTTAGAGTTTCTGAGTATTTAAGCACTGTTAAAAGCACTCTTTTTGAGGAGTTCAATTGAAGCATAATTTAAACTTGAATGGTCAGCGATTACTTGATAAGAATATGTAGCAAATATGCATCTTGTCTTTCCTGAAATTTTCAAATATTTTCATTCAACCCAAATTTGCATTCAGATCGATGACCAAAGCTTTTAACCATAGAGAAAAACATAGATTTGGCAACAAAATAAATTGACAGTTAGCACAATCTTCAGTCGATAGAGATGCACAAAAGGGTAGATTATTAGTGGATTGCATTCTTGTTATGGGGATGCTGTCGCATTTTCAATGCGTGTATAACAACGTTCAAATTTCATACAAATAATATATAAAGGAATATTTTCTACTATTTTATCCACAGATTTCTCCTTAAAGTATGTCATACGTCAGAGAAAAGTTAATAACTCATTTGTTTTAAAACTTCCTATCTGTTAACGAAGCCAATCAAGGATTAACATGGTTGCTTTCTGTCAAAAAATGGTACACTAGGTTAAGTTAACTATTATCGCCGTGCATACCTCTATGGTTGATACTAACACTGTCTCACATTATCTTTAATTATACAATGTAAGAATTAAACTGGTTTTTTTTAATCGCAACTTTCGATTTTTAAAACTCTTTCAATTTTCTTAGCATGTACAAGTTTGCATGATGTGAATTACTTCAAATAGGTGATAAAAGCTCGTCTACTTCTTTGAAAAAATACACGAGAATGGAGCCCGTTTGTGGTTGTATCGGAACAAAATATGCCCAATAATAATCATTCTTTCCGTTTTCCTTAACCTCTGTAGTTGTTTTATTAACAGGTGTAAAACATTCCCTTGTTTATGCCAGAGTTTAATTGGCCTGGCTGTATTCGATACTGCAAACAATAATCCTTAAATCCACTGATGACAATGTGCAGGGAAGATGACAACGCGTAAAGCAGCAGCAGCAGCAGCAGCAGCAAAGAAACACGGATTTGTGGTCACCCGCATTGTATTCCATTATGGCAGTTCATTTTCGTTGGTACTTTGCAGCAAAAGCTGTTTACCCTCACCAGCTAGATGGGGGGTTCTTTTTGTCAGAACCTTCTGTCAATCGATCCATCCCTGATGAAGGCTGATGGCCTTGATGAACCACGGATTATCTAATGCAAGACAACATGCTTTCTGATTGCAGTATAAAAACTAGGTCATGATTGCTGGAATGAGAGTAAAGCAATCTTACGAAAACTGGAATCACCTTGATAATTTCTTTGGGATCACCAATAGAGGTCGCAGTTCAGAAGGCATTGGGTCCCGGAGTCCATTTAAGTAAAGGCCATCGTTGGATAAAACTCTCAGCGTCTACATTTCAGTCTGAAAGGTGATTGGGGAACCGCGTACATTCTAAATCATTCGACTGATAATTCCTAGCTCGTCATATGAAAATTTGATAATTTGTCATCTGGATACCTGTACACGAACAAGAATAAGTTCCTGCTCTGGAAAACCGTAAATTTCAAGCGTAAGAAAATGTTAATCATTTCGGGCGTTACCGCTGAGGTTTTCTAACTGAATCCTCTCTAGTTGATAAAAATAATATTCTTTTCTAAAGTTAATATTTCATACTAAAAAAAAACATTTCGAAAACCTCATGTGAGGGGTATTTTGTTTTAAAAAGGAAAAAAATTTCATAGTCTTTCAAAGACAGTTACCCATTTATGTGCATGCGCTAAAAATAATGTTGCTGGGGATTATAAATGGCAAAATTAATGGTTTCTTGTTTTGACTCGCGAATCTAAAGGTCCTTAAATTATTCATCTATCGATGGGAAATAGCAGTGCTATTTTAAGATTTAGATATAAAGAACTCGTCCAACAAAAGCAAGGCGAATCGTTATCATTGGTGTATAAAAACGTTTATAACATAATGAACGCTTTAATACCATCATTTTAAATCATTCTTGAAAAATCAGATAAGGAGCAAAGGTAAAGTGAGGCATTATCCAACAAATCGAAAGTGTTAAATTAGTTGATTCTAAGTAACGAACAGAAGCAAGCCGTCAATGAAGGATAGAAAGTACTTCAATATCGTAAATTTCTCTGTTTTAAAGTTATCATTGATAATTTCAAATTTGTCCAAATACCTTGGTCGTTTTTCTGTGAGCCTTATAAATCAAATGGTTTTTGCTTTACGTGAAAGTCTGATAAGCAACTGATGGATTGCCCCAAAATACAGCAGGAGACATAAATAATGCAATTTTTGATCATAATTTTATCGAAATGTTAAGCATGCAAGTTGTGGCGTTTTTTGGCTGTTGAGTTGATATATAGCTCAGAATATATTCTGTTAAAGAACGCTTAATGGTTACTGCAGTTTATTTAAGGAAAACAGACAAGAATTGGGTTGAGCGCAGGTTCGGAGAATCAAGAAATTTCCAATGCTATTTAATATCACGGATCAACGTCCATAAAGGGAGGAATGTATCAAATAAATCTCCTTTTTGAAACTGGTAAAATCTTATATTAAATCAGGAAAATTAAGGTGAAGGCAACTTTTATGGAATCACAATGTTTTCGGAAATAAGGAATAAATCCAGCGTTATAGAATTATATTAAGCTATTATCTGGAGTTTCTGTTTTGCCATGAAAACAACGAATAACTTTGTTGGACAGTACACTGCACCGAGAATAGCGACCGTAAACTAGTAAAATATCCACAAGACGTGACATGCTCTCAAATTTATTTGTCACACCGTGATTTAACATTGTCAAAGCATTTCATGTCGGAAGATGATTTCGAGCATTTACGGAAATTGGCAGTCTAAAGGCTGCCACATGAGCTGTTAGCTAATATTTTTAATATAAGCCAGGCCACACCTTGGAAAATTATTAACGAAAGAACAGTTCCTAGAATTAAACAAGGTGGAACAAAATGGTCCTCAAGCAAACAAGACAAGCATTTCGTTCGTCGCACACTACAAAATACCATTTTATACCCCTTAAGATTATTCAGAGGGAACATTTTTCAATGTTATCTCTGACCTTAATTAGAAGCAGGATGTAAGAATTCGGCATTCACTAGCAGTATGCCACGATAAAATAAATTTTTAAGCAAGACACTAATAAGATAATTTTTTTATTTGCTCAAGAGTATATTAATCACAGACTTTCATTTTGGAAAAGCATTTACTTATGTAATGCAGTCTTATTTTGAGACGAGCCTCTGAATTTGACAGCAACCTTTACAAACTGCCAACGACTGATGGCTTGAATGTCCATCAAATTCGGTGAGCGGCCGATCTGGTGGTCGAAAAAAGCGACCATAAATAGCAAGGTTGTAATGCCATTCACCGACGCACAAATGCACACTTTAATGTTGCAAGATAATGCTCATGTTCATCGATTAAAGGAGGTATGATTTAATTTTAGTTTACGCCTGTAATCGTACATTTAAAACTAAAACCAACCTTTTTCGCTAGCGGTCTCCAAAGCAGTTTTTCTACAAACGAGCTCTGATATAAAATCCCATTGAAAATGTCTACATATCAAATATACTGGGCTAAGGCCAAGAGAAACACATTTAAATGCAGCAAAAGTTGGATTTTGTCCTAAATGACTGCATAGACAGAAACACCATCGACAACTTAGAAGTATCCATGTCCTCCCGACTAAACGTAGTATAACACGCTAAGGAAAAATCAACAAAATACTACAATGATGCATTTTTATTGTTTTAGATTATTTTTTTCCACGTTTCCTATTTTGATTCTCTGTTGTCCGTTAGATTAGGTCTAAAATAATTGACCTGATATAAAGCAATTTTTTTCCATTTGATGATTTTCAATAAAATAAATTATAGTTAATAGTGGTACTTTTATAAACCACAACCCTGCCTTCTTTACAGAAATTGGATCCTTTCTTTTGACCTTGATAAACTTGATGAGTTTTTGGTGGGGGATATGCGATACAATGGTGTACGTGCGAAGTTCGCGATTTTGCGTCTGATATGGCCCGAACTGTATTAGATCATGGAATCTATAGCTATTTTAGTGCCTATGTTTTAGGGCAATAGCATTGATCCCCTTCTGTTGATATTTGCTGTTCGCTGATAGGATAAAATTGAATGTGTTAACTAAAGCCTAGATGTAGATTTACTCGCTGTTCTCATTATTCGAAAGTTACCAGTTTTCACATCTCAATATCTTTTATAGGTGCCTGTCTGCCAACAGTAGAAGTCCTATATTTATAAACGTTTACGCAGTTGAGGATTGCCATCGATTTTAAAAACTTCCAGGCAAAAAATTGACCGTTATTCAAAAATCAGTAACCCATCACCCATCGTGACAAAATTCCTCAACATCCAGCTTGCCCAACGACGGTTTTATGTAGTCGGGTTTTCCTTTTTCAAAGTCTATAGAACCCTTTATGTGCTAAAAGGCTCCCCAAGACAAACTCATGGCTCAGGTTCTACGCATTTTGGAGCACCGGTAATCGTTTTATAATCTGATAAGAATTTTTCGATGTAACCGAAAATTTCTCTTTCATAAGAAACGATGAGGTTGAACGCGAAAACCACCTTTTTATTACGTATATGAGTGAACGATATTTTCAGTCTAGATGCATGAACCGCGGCTTGTTTGCTGACGGCCTCAAGGCTCAACGCCGTCTCATATGCTGAAATGAAAACCATTTGTTCCATGCCATGCAGTAATGCATCAGCCATTAGTTTCGGCACTCTTCTCATTTTCCATATCAGATAATGTGTCATGGTAACAGGAATGATATTTCAATCAAACGGAATGTATTATATAGTCCGATTTGTCTGATGGACGATAATAGAAGGAAATTAACACTTGCGTTTGCAACAGAGAACATGGTCACAACAACAAAGTAAAACGATACTTTCAAAAATGCGCCTCTTCCTCAGACCTCGGAGGTATCAGCAGTGACTGCAGGTAGAAAACAATATAAAAATAATGGTCGCAGTGAGAGACTGCGTCAATACCAGGGGTTTGTATGTAGTTGCACTTTTTTTTCTGAGGATGTGACAAGTTTTTCCGACGTAGGTTACCGCGAACATAATTATTCCAGCGTAAGTTGATGTTTTTAAGATGTGTTTCGGAGTTTTAACTTCTCCATTTCTACTGCTAGGAAGGCTCTGAACACCAGGTAGTCAGGAATGGATTTTTAGTCGGCAAGAATTCATCACTTTAAGCGTTCAAAGTTAAAGTCGGTTGATCAGGTGGACAATGCTCAGCTTTAGATGTTATATTGAATGGAAATGGCAAAATTATCGTCAATATTAGTGGCCATGGACCAAATTCAAAGAAACATAAATATTCTCAGGTCACAAGCCAAAGCCTAAAACTAACAGTAATCCAATATTTAAGACTAGTTTTAAACTTTCATCTACGCCTAACCCTCATCTCTCCGCCAATGAGCACTAGGCCACCGGAAGTCCCTATTGGCGTGACTTGCCACTTTTTGTCACTTGCATTTCGGACGCTTATTCCTGATTTCTTTGCGTTCATACTACAAAACGTACTTAGCCTTTTCTTGAATCACTGCTGCACCACATCAGCATCTGTGTTATTCGTTCAGATGTCGTTAAGTTCTGGAAAAAAACATGGCAAAAATAACTGCTAGATGGGTGAACACCATTCAAGTAAAATTACGGATAATCAGAGAATGCTACCTCACGATTACGTCTAAAGTGCAACCTTCTATCCCAGCCTCAAGAGCCCGTCCATTGAAGGTTATGGGGACTGAGACCTTTAGACCTACAAACAAGGTGAGGAAATAACTGCATTTTTTGAAAACTGCATGGAATAAAGTGCTGTTGGGATAAAGTGGAAAAGGATAAAGGGAAAAAGGGAGTTAGCGTTGGTAAGTTGGAGGGGTTTTGATGATGGCAAGAGTTTTGGCTAAGGCTTTGACGCACGAATCAGTGCCACTGAATTATGCGCAAGCCACCTACATTACATAGCTAATCACTCTCGTGTCCAGCCAAATTGCCATTTGCTTATAAAGCATCCCTAGCTAGACAATGTTTGCGAGACAAATACCAGCTCAAGTCAGTTAGCAAATACACTCCATAAGATGCCTCGTGTCTTTTGCTTAAACAAATACGCAAACTATGCTTAAACAACCTTACAATTGTATTTTGAATCTCCTCATGTGAATACAATGTCTCTAAATTGTAAAGAATATCGTTTATTGGGCTTCATCTTTACGAATGCAAAAGCCGGTATTGTAATACAGCTTTTATTTATAACCTTTTGGCTATTTTGTTGACGCGTTAAGAAATAAAACGCATCAAAGGGAGGAGTAGAAAACGATTAAAATGTTTACACCGTCTGTCCAAAAATGAAACTGATAAACGCTCTAAAAAGGTTACCTCAAAATAAGAAGTTAAGGCGCAAACAATGGATAGTACAACTGAATGAAAAAGCAGGTCATTGCTTTTTTGAGTTTTATTGAGGAAAATATTTCAAGTGCATTTCTTATGCCATTCACTAAAATGTGTATCTCTTTAGCTGAAATTCGCGTTTCAGTGGAAAATGCTCAATGAGTATTTCGCATGCTCGAATAGAGAAAGTGAATATAGACCAATTCTCCTAGTTTTTCAGGAAAACCCTTTTTAATGCACGCGACCCAAGATCTCACTGCTGGCTAGTGAAAAAGTAGAGCCATTTCTGATTCTGCTTTTCGCCAGATAGAAGGCAGAAGCCATAAATGTATATAAGATTTTTATTAAACTGTCAGTTTTTAAATGGTTTAGAAGCGAAAACTGGACTACGCTTACAAGCCTCAAATGATATTTCATATGGGGCGTATTGGCAAAATTATAGCATTTCGTATCATAAGAGATTGTGAAAATGCAATAGCAAACGAATAGATGTCGTAGTCAAAAAAATAGAAAAAGGCATAGCTATTGAAAGGGACAAGTGTTCACGAGATGGCTAGCAAACAGAATACATCTATTGACTTTGAAAACACGCATTCTTCTTAATTGTCAAAATAACCTTGGATGCGCATATTCGCTTTCACATTGTAGGATATTTACTGCAGTCAAATTCTTTCTTTAAGAAATAGGTAATTGTTAACATATAAGAATGCATACATGGAGGCAGTCTGCAAATGGGAAAAGATGTCACCAATTCGACTCAGTTACATGAGTTGCTATAACGCAACACTGAAAACCTCAAATAATTATGACCTTTTAATATGCTTTTTACCTCATAAACATCATGCTTATATTTTCATACAATCAAGCGAAAATTTATCATTTAAGTGTAACGATCTATAGATCTATTGGTAATACCTCAGTTTTACGATTGGTAATTGTTAACATATAAGAATGTTTACATGGAGGCAGTCTGCAAATGGGAAAAGATATCACCAATTCGACTCAGTTACATGAGTTGCTATAACGCAACACTGTAAACCTCAAATAATTATGACCTTTTAATATGCTTTACCCTTAAACATCGTAGCTTATATTTTCATACAATCAAGCGAAAATTTATCATTTAAGTGTAACGATCTATAGATCTATTGGTAATACCTCAGTTGTACGATTGGTAATTGTTAAAATATAAGAATGTATACATGGAGGCAGTCTGCAAATGGGAAAAGATGTCGCAGGTCGACTCAGTTGTACATGAGTTGCTATAACATAACACTAGAAACCTCAAATAATTATGACCTTTTTAATGCTTTTTACCTCATAAACATCATGCTTATATTTTCATACAAATCAAGCGAAAATTTGATCATTTAAGTGTAATGATCTACAGATCTATTGGATTAGGACTTAAGCATCAAAGGAATAAAGCAACTTCAAAAGCAGATAGACATTTGCGGGCTCTTACTCAACCGAATGTATAAATCTAAAAATTATGTAAAAATATCTAAATAATTGAAGAATATTTATCAGTGATGTTAAGAGCAGATAATCAGTTCCTTATTGTTTTGGAACCTGGTTGCTTCAAATTGAGAAATTTCCTTTGATACATCATCTCCACCAACATACAGGACAGCACCATGGACATAATTGAAGTGCATGTGATGTGGCATTACCAAAATTCAAGATGATTACTGAATTCTGGCAACACTAAAACGAGGCTCACTAAACCGTTGTAATTGAATGCTGCAACGTATGCATGTATACTTCTTACTTCAAGTTGGAATTGAATATACATCAAGGAATGTCCTAGTATCTGAAATCTGCTATACTTCACGGTTTATTGTAGTGGACAATATATTTCCTTCTAGGTCAAACTGCTATGAAATTTCATTATTCTGTAAAGCGACAGGTGCATTTGATAGCGTGGTCGTTGAAATTCATAAAGTTAAGAAAACTTGAACCAAAAGAGTTATATTCAAAATGTAGGTTCATAGTGAATAATAGAATAGTAATTCTCTTTCCCAGCCTCCACCCCGCGTCAAGTCCATATATAGAAACAGATCTTACTCTTTTGTTTAAGCACCATTGTTGTCTCGAATAGGTCTACAGCAGGCTGTATAATGCCCTGGTTATAGTTACAATGAATTTTGAAAGGAATGAACGCGGATTCGAATACGCACAATAATGTGAGGTTTACATCAGTGCAGTAAACACAGTGTCAGTTATTATTTTCTGGTTTAGTCATGTATTTGACCAACAAAATAATATGACTGGTACGCAAGCTGGTTTATTTTACATCAAGTTAGGGGTCATATGTATACAACTTTAGCACTTATATTCTAACTGTAAGCGTCTTTTTCTGTGACTATTCAGCAGACTGTACTCATCTGCATAATACTCAAACAGTAATTAGCTGGAGGTAACAATAAGGTAAATACTTGTTGTATAGCCACGGCATGCATTCCGCACCTGCTCATCTGATGCACAATAAAAATTAAAGGGCTTCACCAAATTCCCGTAGCACCTACAATTAGTTAATGGGCGTTTATTAAATAAATTGCTTGCACGAAATCGAGCTAGGGACGTCTCTAAGACCGGCTTATATTTTGATTGACTTTTAATGAGCATATGCGACAAGTTATGTTCATGGTTATTCTGTAGCTATTAAAATAACAAAGTAACATCCGCTCATCTAACGGTTTTCTTGGGAGGTGTTAGAAGACAATTGCCCTTCCTAGAACAGGTGTTAAAACCAAGAAAGCAGAGAAGTTTATGGTTATCGTTGATCGCCGTTCGGCTTTATGAACAAGCGGACATTTATGAACACGTGTTTTTTATCCGCTGCTGATGTAGAAAGGTGTAAAAGACTCCAATTAGTGCCCCAATATTTTCCTTACATTTGCTTTATCAGGAAGATTACCTTAAATGTAATATACGTGAGAGAGGAATACGCTTTATTTTAAAAAGTAGCCCTCAACATTTTCAGCAAAACTGGCTCCATTCACTGAAACAAGAGGATAATTTAACAGATTATGCAAGAATCAAAAAGATAAAAATGAACACCTGGTGGAGGAGAGAGTTGAACACTCAGCATCTGTTTTTCAGTCATTTCACACTAATGAAGCGTGATAGAAATCTTTAAACAGAGCGCTGATATGCCGATATACCGCAAGCAATATGAAGAATGCCTTGGCGCATGGGATACGAAAACATCGCAGCAATAAGCTCGGAGTGAAGGCATGGCTAAAATCATTGATAATTCACTTAGCAAATTGGCGTTTTGCTATCGTATCCAAAGGCAGCACAAGAGAGCATTCGGGAGATACGTTTTAAAATCTGCAACTCCTTTTTAAGCAAAGCCTGTAATATTACGGGAGGACAATTAAACATGAGGGGAAGAATACATGCATCTATAAATTGCTATATAAGGGATTGAGGTATGTGATATACAATTAAATGATAAATATAATAGTGCCGTTAAGGAATTTTAGTAAAAAGGGTATGCATATGTGGGCAAAATGAAAGATTGAATGTCAGATTTATGCCAATGTACCGGAAAGAGGATACCACTTTGGGAAGGAGGGCTGAGGACTCAGTACTAGGAAAGAGTTGACGGCGAAAAACACATTGAACGGATTTATGACGGTTGTATCGAAGAAAATTATCTGACGCCCTTGCTGCGACATGGTTTAGGCCATCCTTCTAAAGTCGATGCTTTAACTCATGAAATGTTTACGTTAACATTTGACAAGGTATTACAGCATCTACATAGGGTTTTTGTTTGTTAGATTAATTTCAAATTAGCAGGGTAAAGATGGCCACGTGAGACGTGAGCACCTTTTTTCCATATTAGTTACCTCACTTTGGGATGCATTATTAGTAATAAAACTCTGTCCAGAACTTAAGAGGGTGGACCCATACAGCTCATGAGTACGTTAGACGGCGTGTTTATCCATCGTAAGCTAAAAAAATATTATATGCACATTGAGGCCTTTTGTAGGAGGATCTGCCATTTTTCGTTTTTAAATATAATTATGAAAATGATGGATGACTTTGAAAGTCATAAACAGACAGCCAAGATCACGTTGCTTTATATTAGGAAACGTATAAGAGTATATTTTGTATTTTCTAATACTACATAAGTTGCAGAACTTTATTCAGGAAGAGCATTTACATTTGTATTTAAGTCGTTTTCGTAGATATGTCTGAGCAAAAAGAAATAAAAATTACAGTCGAGTACACTACACCAACAAACACCTTAAGGTACAATCGGTGGTTGTTTTTTTGGATGGTTATTAAATTTCGAGAGCAAGAAGTCTGGTGGTCGACTGTGGACACCAATATCAACATGTTGTTCACCGATACTTTGAAGATATTATTTGCCTAAAATGGCTTAAGTCAGTGCAGATTAGATACGATACTTTAAAGAGAACATTCTCTCGTCGATAGAAGACACTTACCAACAGAGACCAGAGACAATGTAATGGCCATTTCAAGCTTATAAGCCCTCATCGGCTTTTCAATACCATCCCCAAATAGAGCCTCAACCGAGCCTTCACCCAACGGCCTGTCGATTAGAAGTTAAACGCCTTAGCTATTAAGTCACGCGATCGTTGCCCTGCAGGTTGTGATTGGGAATATTTACATTGATGGATGAGGGCCCATCGATATGTTACAGGACTCACTTGTCCCCTTCTGTCACTCACGCAAACTTTTCAACCGGTGAATACGTAACCAGCATGAGGAAACGAAATTGACAGATCCCACATTGTGATTGGAATTTCCTTACGTCAAGTACAATTCGAAAGGCAGTCAGGCACCTTCTCGGCCTGCTTGAAACTGGTGTTGCACACATATGAGGGCTATGCATCAGATGCCTTGGCGTGACCAAGCGATGTAAAGCATTTTAGGCCAAATTGACTCCTTCAGAGAAACTGGGTGATTACATCGAAAGTGAATGGTCGCACCTAAATTTATCAGTTTGGCAGAATGAGGCCAGTTCTGGCCACACTTTCAATTTCGTCTACGGTCATCTTGCGAAGGAGAAAAATCGCATGAGACGCGAGTAACCTGAAGGATTTGCCCCTGACCTCCATATCTCATAATCGGTGCTGATACATAACAGTAGCGGAGTATAAGACTCGGTTTGGAGCGTACAGACGAGCAACAGTTCTAGCGCAAGTTTCGACGAGCAAAGTGTTGGAGTAATTAGCAAGCTGACATTTAATATAGGCATTAAAAATTGAGGGATAAATGGCGTAAATTCTGGCTACCAAGACCTTATTTCACGAGTGTAAACCATATGGAATGGAAGGGGAGCTGTTAATGTTCATATGTCTACGGGAGCACAACAGCTACATCCTATAAATACTAAAACCACTTGTAAGTGAATTACCTGTATTTAATGTCGTCTCCAATGCTTACTTTGAGAGTAATTCCGAAGCGGCAAATGAATAACATTAGTTTTTCTGTGACTTAGTCTACGTTTCCGCTAGACTTCCGTTTTGATTGTTCGGAAATGTGTTTTAGTGTTGCATGGCACTCCTGAAGGTGGGTATTTGGCAAAATTCATAGGTTTTTAGATATTCAAAGTGTTAGATCGGTCCGGTTTGGTTCGGGGTGTGCTTTAAGCATAGACATTTGAGAAAGGCGCTCAGATGAATTTTCAGGTTATTTTTCATGTAGGTTTATTATAAGTTTATTATTAGTCGGGATGAAGATTTTCAGGAGAAAACCTCTTATATTTTGCAGTGTAAGGAAGTTGGTAAGTTTTTAATATACCTTCCTACAGCCACTGGTTTTACAATGTTTTTAGGTTGCAAGTATTTATTTAATTACACATAAATTTATATGTATTTTTCCATCGTTCTTATAAGTTTTTGCATTTGTATATCATAACTGGGCATGGTGGCTCTTCTAAGTAATCCAGTATTCTTAACAGGACATTGCGCCATTGATAGAATTTAATCTATAGACAGTGTTGACCTTTTTATAATTTGTGTAGTTCTCAAGAGACTTGAATATGCGTCTTTTTCTTTCGCATACCAGTGGAAAACTGTATTTTTAAGTATTAGTTGGATATTCATTCGAGGCACTTTTGCATACCGTTCATTGCTTGTCCTTCTGGGTTGGAAAATTCTGCTAGTTTTGCATAGAAATCTGCCTTATTGCATTAGCTAATTAAGTTTTACTCAAAAAACAGAATCGTATTTTGTATTAACAATTTGGTTAGGAATTTTCCGGGCTGCTGTGGCAAAACTCTGTTTGTTTGATTAATATTGCGTTTAATTTCACAAAATGTGATTTATGCAATCCTGTCTGAATGATTATTTTTGTAACCTGATCTTGGACGTTTAATGCTTACTATTATTACTGTTACTATCACTATGATTACTATTTCTTTTATTATTATAAGAAGCAGTGACCTATTGCCTTGAAATAATTTCTATAAACATTAAGTGCATATATTGTTAGACATTTAAATACATCAGTTTTTAGTTTTCATAACCAGGTGGTGTAAGCCTTGTTTTAATCTAAAGCAAAATTAAATAAACATTAGGTATGCCACGCCAAATTCAGAATATAATTCATGATTAGAGGTAGAAATAGCGTGAAACATTACTGATTATTCGGTTTAATGTTACCGTCAACGAAATTATGACATCCCAGTGCACTATATAAATGCAACGTTAGACGAAATTTTAACGCAAGTAACCACTTCGGTTAAGAAAACAGATCATGATGATTTTTATGTTTAAATGTAAGGCATATCCATAGTAAAAACCTGACTTTATTGCTGATCCCGTGCTTATTGGGAATGTCTCTCCATCTTGCATTATACTGTTTTTTATTCTCTGTGTCAAAAACCGCATTCTCCGCTCAAATTAGGAAACATATCCTATTGGGTACTTTGCATTTTATTTTGAGAAATGAAAAATGAAATTGTTTACTAAACTAAATTTATTGACCGATAAGAAGCAAGCCTTATTTAAACGTGAATTGAAATGTTTATATGGGTAAATTTAAAAAAATATCCTTAAATTGATTGCAATGCCGCACGGAAGAATGATTCATTGAGTCATATGCACCTACATAATGTTTATGGACAGTGTAGACGTTAGAGTTTTGTGTTAGCTTTATAATAAATTAGTTAACAAATGTATCTGCAAAGTAAAACCATTGCCCTTGATTGCATCCCCTGTTTTATATTTGTCTTTAGGACTTTGATTGAGACAGACCGGCATTTTCGGTTCGCCAGCACCATTTTACGCGTTTGTATTTCTCGGTGGAATTATTATAGGCATCCACTTCAAAATATGTACAAATCTATGCATATGAGTATAAACATTTGGTTGTTTGTTTTAGCGATGTTGATGATGCAAAATGTTGCCATAATTTAACATTTTAAATCATCTCCTAAAGAGAGTGCTATGGAAGACACCTTTTTCATCAAATCTTTTAAATGAGTATCAGTCATCCTCTGCTTTTTTGTCCTTTAAGTCTATCTTAAACCATAATATATTATCTGCCACGAATTCGCTATCTTCTAAGGTAATCTTGCGTATAAATGGTCCCATATCATAAGTGTTTTTCCAGGGGAATGGAATCGTCATTAAGAATTATTTTATCCTTTTTTGTTGACTGTATTAGAAGATATCAACTTAGATCAATCTTAACAGTGTGCCTCATTAAAAAATAGTTAAAAGTATGTAAGAATAGAGTTCTGTTTTTTAACCGTGAGATGTCAGGTTTTTAGATGGCAATCTCATATGTATAATTAAAGACTGTGTAAGGATGTGAGCATGTGTAAGCATGTATGAGGGCGAAAATACGCAATGACTCCAATTGTCTGCTTCTGTCTAAAAGTGGATTTGGTTGCATAAAGCCTTACTTTTGCTGTCGTAATTCACCAGAAAATAGTCAACATATGACTTTCTTCGGCAATTTTTAATCCAAGCAAATGCATTTTTAACATTTAAAAACTACATTCAGTGTGTTTAGCTCTTTACCGATGGCATACAAAAACGCTATCAGTCTTGCGTCAACTACCAGGAAAACAACTGGCAGTCAGCTTTACAGTCGGTTACCATACTAATCCGTCCTTCTAATAGATCACCTTCTTTATTTATTCCTTCTTTCGTTTTTAAGTCTGTATTTTGACATTTGAATCATCTCATTTCGATTAAGGTGCGCCATCCCATCGAATTCACAAAAATTGGAGAATGGTTATCTGGTAAACTTGCATTATACTGCCACCGGTCAAAGTTATTTGGAATAACTGACGAAATCTGTGAGATACGCAGTTTGCTTATAACTTTTCGCCTTTGCTAGTCTTTTATTCGTAAGAAATATCGCCTCAAAGCTACTTCCTAGAGGTCTCATGCTGATCTCTTATGAGTCATGCAGCAGAGTTCTATTACAAATGAAGGATGACTGAAGACCATTCTTCATTTATCTTCTTTAATTCTTTATGACTCATTATAATGTTTTGCTTCTTCGTATTGAAACCGCAGCAGTGAAATCACAGTTTATTGTGTTTAATGGTTGCATCTGTTTTTCATCGACAAAATGGATAATGCTACTGCAATATTAGTGATATAAATTACATATTCGAAGGCGAGTTGGATTCCAACACACAAAATATTTTTGATTGTCATAAAGGTTTTAATTATAAACTACATATAAATAGGATCTTATTTAACAGAAAAACCTCAATTCCAGTGCCTAGCACATGAAAGTTCCTATCACTTCTACTGCAATTTTTACATCCGAATAAATTTTTAAAATACAAGCCCTTCAAATATGAGAGAAGTTCTGATATATTGAAAGATTCAAATTAGTGGAGGACGGTAAAAGACAAAGCACAATGGTATGGAAGTTTCTGTAACTATATTAACTTTTGTCTTGATCTATCTCCTGACTTACTAAGGGCTCAAGGAATATATTTAAGCTTAAGCAAATTATTAATTTAATAACCAAACTACATCGAACGCCTGGTGAATCGATGGTGAACGAAGCGAAACAGAAAAAGATAACGAGCAAGACAAAAAAGAAAGTGAGAACACTTCCTAAATCACCAGCATGGCAAATACAAATATGGATGGATGTCACGCAACAAAATACTTTAATCATAGTTAATATTCTTAGTCGTACGCAACAGGAAAACGGGTCTGCGTCTCACTGCCTTATTGCACTCAAATACCAAAAAGATTAGTTTCTTATCCCCGGTCCAGCAAACCAATGGATGAGAACGCAGGCACGCGATGACCACTAGGCCAAGCCTGAACAAATCCGATGCCTTAGAATTCTCAAAGACATCTCCTCTTGACTGCTCACTCAGATGTAAATAGCAATTTCCTTTAACATCCACACATGCCGTAGAGCACTAAGTAAATTTCTTCCACTGAGTAAATTCCATATTGTTGAAGTACGTCTATGTGTTCTTGAACCCCCCTTAAATTTTTTGAATTTTCCGTTCGTAAAAACTCTGTAAAAACATTAGAACATTTTAAAGGCAAATAACTTTATAATTTTTTAAACTTATTAGTGTTACTCGAGCTGAATAAAAATTCCTATGTTTTTTTCATGTTAATTGCATTAACAAAAACTTAAATAAATTTTTGTGTCAGAATAGTATTTGAGCGTTGTCAACCTAAGGGAGATGTTCCTATTATTTGTGGTGTAAATTTGGCCTAAATATAATGGCCCATATGCATGAGGTCCTCAAATACTTTCATCATTTCGAAGAATGCCTTAAGATAAATACACTTCTACCATAATTTGTCACAATGTGAGTCTTCACAACCACTGGCTCGCGAATGTTTGCAACACAAGAATGTGACCATCACATCTCAAGATTATAATACCATCGAAACTAAAACATACACACAACTTTTCATAACCTCATTTTATATTTTGATTTTGCGAATAAAATTGGAAAATTTAGCGGAAAGTGCTGTCATTTTCCTCAGCTTTCATTGAAACATTCCGTCAATCGCACGTTATACACATTGTTCACATATTTAAATAAATATCTACATGGCATGTCAGATGCATCCATCCGAACTCTAACCAAAATATCAGAATGATCTGAAATCTTCGATATGATTATCGTCATGCGTCAAACTTCCTCAATTCAAACAGACACACTTGTTGCATACACAACGGGGCTCATATAAAACCTTTTATTTTACATTCTACTTCAGCGTAACGTCACATTTGAAGTAAAGTATTCAGAGCTGGAAAGTTGTGAAACAGTCCTAAGCAAATTAGTCCATTATTGAGCAAAGTTGGGCATAAGTGACTTGAGCAATGATTGTGCGACAAATGAAGGGGACTTATATAAGGGGATGTAAAATGCTGAAGACGAAACCTTGGTGTATATTTTAGTCCTTGTCTCAATCTCATATTATGCCAGCATTATGGATGCCTAGAAGGCAAATGTTATGTGTGGAGTTTTCGCATTGCCTCTTGCATTTTTTGTGCTTAGTCTGACTTTACTTCCACCAAAATGCTACGCTAAGTGACCCATTTAACAAAATAACTCGGTTCTTCTCCAAATTATTAAGACCTAAAACTAATCAGTTACGTCCTACTTTGACCCCTGCATTTCTATTGCTTATAAATTATCACAAAGTTAACTTCTGAACAAAGACTTTGAGTGTGCGTGTTGGTAAGCGCGTCTGCTGCAGTTGGAGCCGTAAGTTCATTCATCCTTGACACTGGGATTGCAGTCACATCAAGTAGTTTCAAATGCCCTCGTCAGAATAGCATGATCTACCTCAAAATTGAAATATTGGCTCAATCTCCTGCAAGTGTAGCATTTTGTAGTCGTACACAAGAAGCATAGCAACTGTATAATTTCTCCACTATTTTGCAATTTCAACATTGTAGCAAGAGCTTTGTAACAGAAATAATACACTGGTGGTGTTTTTTATATGACATTATTCAAGCTGTGTCTTATTGGCATAGGAGAGAATTCGAAGCACTGAGGCCGTCAGCAAGACAACCGCAGAAGACAATGAACGTTTTGGGGATTGTAGTGACCCTCTATTCCTGCAGGATATTGCGAGCTGATTTTGCTAGCCAAACGGTTTTAAGCTTAGAATGGAGTTCATTAAAATCATGGAAATCTTTCAAGAAGTATAACTTTTATAAAACAAATCAGAATACAAAATAGTTGTTTAGGGATGGAGTGGTTTTGCTGTGTAGGGGTTAATATATTCTCAAGGAAGGAATGAACTTGAAGGAAGGAGTGATCGATTAGATAAATAGGTAGGGGATAAGACTTAGTTTTTGGAAACAAGTTCAAGGAAAGCTTCCCTCAAGTGACCTTGCCAGCATGACGTCTTTTAGAATTAATTCTGTACGAAAACGAGGATGCTTATAGTATTCGTGACAGAAAGTAGTCAGTTGGCGAGGCAAGGAATGGAGGCCCGTAATTACTACCAGTTGTTAGTTTGCGCTTCTTGGATTGATAAACACTTTCCATTTCTTGCTTAGCAGTATGTAGTAGGGTGCGACGTCTTGTGACTTGGGGTCAAATTCATTTCCCCTGGCAGAACTCGACTCTTTGCAGGTTTGTCATCTTATAGATAGTTAGTATGACAATCCCGGCAGGTTTTAAATTGCACTTTAAAGTAGATGGATCACACAGCAAATTTTGCACCCTCTATGCCGAACCTTAAATTCTGCATTGCACCAGCTAGTTGAAGAAAATAATATAAGCCTCTATGGTAAATAATATTCAAGTATGTAAGGACTCGTTAAGTCAATGGTTTAGCGTATTTTAACTCAATATAAACAATCTGACGAGCTTGAAACTATCACGGTACACTGAAGGCCGTGGCTAGGAAGGTTGCCATCTGACTTGGACCACATGGTCAGCTCAGCGTGATTTTAGGCTGGCTGGCGGACTGAGAGTCAGGCTGCAATGTCTTTTTCTTAATGTGGCATTTATGGCACTCCCACTCAGCTGTGCTCGGAGGTGCCTCTCCCTGTGTTGCTGTGTCCTAATTTTCTGTTAGACCACAGTGCTTGGTCCTGCAACGTCTCCCATCTTTGGTCTTCTAGACCCTCGCTTGACCCTGTGTCCAGGTGGCGTAGTGGAACACAAGGTGAGTGAGATACATCGAATGTATTTTTTCACTAGAATTCGTCGCAAGTCATGAACTCTGCGCTACTCTGTTTTGATGCATACGTTGGATGTTGTCGAAAACAACGGCCAAACTGGTATTTAATAGCAGACTGTTTTGAGATTTCAAATGATTTTCCTCTTTAAAAGGACATACATCGCAATTGCCAAAAATCGTCCTGGTTTTCGGTTCGTGCGATGTCGCAAAACACTCAAAGCAGGCAAGGGCATAGAGCACAGGAACAGTGTTGGATGGATGTGCGTATGGTGTGGTAGATAGGTTAAGAAAGACAAGAGCCCGAAAAAGAAAAAGAATACGAAAAAAAGAAAGGAAGCGACGAGGAAGCAATAGAAGAATAAAAGGATGAAGATGAGGATGGTAAGAAGACTACATGGGTCAGCAGCATGGCAAATAAATTTCTAGAGGTAGCCGTGTCCTGCTGTACTCAAGAGGACAACTAGCCTGTGCCTCACTGGTGGACCGTTGGACTCAATTTCACCCAAGTACTTACCAATGTAGTGTCCAATCCCCGGTCCTGCAAAATTCTGGCTGGAAAATCAGGCGTGCGACGGCCAATAGGCCAGACCTGACCATCCTAGGCTAATTAGACTTCTCTTCTGCACTTTCATCTATAATGCCTTAAGTCCACTGAACTAAAAGCGCGTTAATCATCATCAAACGCAGAAGCGCACTGTGTACATTGCACCCTAATGAAATATTTCGTTGTCTGTCTCCTGTCATAATTTATTAACTTTGAAACAACGTTTTGTTTAGACATGATCTGTTCACCTTCCATTTTGTATGAATTAAATCTATCGTAGCTAATTTTAAGTAAAATAAATATTTTAGTATTTGCAAGGTCATTTTGTCTATCAAGCTCTCATATAACCATTAAGTTATATTTTTGCTTGAAAACTATCTTCACCGAGTTCATGGTTTTATCTTTCTTGTCAAATGTGCAATTTTGCGTTGTTTTGGAGATGTTCATGTAACCTGTTGTATCATGTATTGACCTAAGGTGACGGAACACATGCAAGAAGTTTTCATATATATTTTATCTATTTTGCAACAAAAAATAATATGTTACTGGTCTTTTTGGCAATTTTGGTGTTAAAGAAACCATCCCATGCATGGGTTAATGCTAAAATGTTGGCTTTATAGCTGAAACATATAATAACATAACATCTTTATATCTGCATTCGCTATTTAAGCTTTGTGAATTTAAAATGAAAATTAAGCGAATAGAGTTTTTTTCTTTTCCAAATTTCATTTCCGCAATGCGCCAATTGCATGTTTATTTACATTGTCACATCTTTAAGTAACTAGCTACATGGCATGCCGCATGTATCCATCCGAAATCTAACCAAATGATCAGAATACTCTGAAATCATCGGTATGATTGGTGCCCTGCATCAAAATTCCTTAATTCAAACAGACGAACTGAGAGGTATATCCGATGGTGGTGGGATAAGGTGTGAGGATAGTAACCGTGGATGATCCTTCCTTCGCATCGAGAGTTGCTGTTTAAAAACACGTTTTGTATGATATTGCGTATGATTATGCGTGATGCAGAAGTTGAGGAGGAAAGATGCCGTAATTTGGTACAGTCGGTGGTGCTCTACAACAGGTTTTCGTGTAGACGCATGTGGCCTAATAGGTCCATGCTATATGTCGTGAGTGCATGCTGATATGCCTGACAGTGGTTCGCCGATGTCTGTGTGAAGGATTCATGAGTGACCCAGCAGGCCGTCGAACCTGTAAGGATAAAGGCATGAATAATGATTGATTTTGATGCATTGTGAAATATATATTTGCTGTAATTGTCCGGACTCACTTTAAGCTTAAATGATACACTAAGCACCATAGTTTACAAAATCACTCGGTTCGTCTCTGAGATTCAAAATCATACGCAACAATAAGGTCTGTTGTTTTTATTTAATGATACTGTGGTAAATATTGACTCAACGTCCAGGGATATCATGTATTTGTCAGAAATCTTTTGATGCCTGATTTCTTCAATGAAATGAAAACTGTCCTTCAGCGTCTTAGTTGAAAAACAATTTCAAATTGGCTCTAGTACCTTGAAAAGCCACTGTGCTTATCTTTATTAGATTGAATTATAATTAAAATAATTGGTTTTAGGCATATATCATGTAATGCGTTTTTGAGAATCCATATAGTCTAGGAACATGCAAGCCCCTTTTATCCGGAAAAGTTTACTTTTTTTCCAGACGGACTCTTTCACTGCCTTGGTTTCTTCTTTTCATTACGCTTCGGGACAATATTTACTCTCATTCTTTTATATAGCTCCTCTTTTCTGAACATAGTATCTGTGCTTGAGAACTAATAGACCATGCCCTTTGTCTGATTTATAAGTTATTATTTGTCTGTTATGCTTCAATGTGGATAGGGCAACACATATGTTCTTAAGTTAACAGTGTACGTTGTATTCTTGGAGCTCCATAGTACAGGTAAGAAATCTCCACAGTTCTTGCTTTCATTCACCCAATATCTTCAGCGGATCTAGGTATTCGCTCCGATTGTCGAGAGTTGAAATCCCAGAATTGGGCTTCAATTTCAACTGGGTTGATTCTATTAATAATCATATTCGCGGTGAATAAAAGTTTTGTTGGCCACCAAGATGCTTTTTGTCACCAAACATCAAAACCTTGCATTTTACTGAAAAAGAATCTGTCAGTTAGCCCTGTGACAATAACAAGGACGGAACAGGAGGTTATTTACGTTTATCATCAAACCCATGACATGGTTGTTACCATGCAGTTGCCTAACAGGAGAGAGATTTCGGTGAAGGGGCGTTTACCGGGACTCGATTGTCCTGTTCTGCCCTGGTGGTCACTCTTGATCCCAATCTGCAGCCACACAGTGTCTAGAATCTTTAGGCAGAAGAAAGTTACCAAAAACAATAAGGAAGACTCACTTGCCTATTTCTAGCTTATTTTCTATCATCAGGCAGACATACCCAATCCCAGATGTGGGGAACATCTGAAGCTTGAAATCGCAACCTGTTAATTAGATGTCCAAAGATTTACCCCAGAGTGATTTTTGTTCTGGTTTGTTGTTTGTTCGTCGAACTCTTTTTGTTGAGCGTTAACTACTTTTTCGAGGAAATTCCTTAAGCAGGCCAGGCTGGGCATTTATAGTGATCTTGCCATATGAAAACAAATTGTCAACGAAAACATTTAAGAAAAGTTGCTGTAAAGCAGGTTGGAGACTATTCAAGTATGCTTATCAAAGAGTTTGGTGGAAAAAAACAGACACTACTACTTATATACAAACAATAAGAGATTATCATTTACTTGAATGGACATTGAACTATGATAAACAATGTTTGCTTATAATGTCCAAAAAACTAAAATTCCAATCACAGTCGCCACCGACACTTTCGGTCAGACATATATTTTCATTTATTTCAAAAGTTCCGACGCTTTTAAACGCAATCTTGTCCCTAATAAAGGACTGTTATAAGTCTTAAATGATGTTGGATAATCCGAAAGAGGACAACAGGTTCTCCAGTCTTATTATAAATATCGGGGACTGTCAAATTCCAGTACACAAAAATACAATCAACTAGCAATCTCATGCGTTGTAATCAAAAATGTTAAAAACCTGTTTAAGACTCGGAATTATCACCTAGGTTTAAAACAATAACATTTTTATCTTGGAGCATAATCTAAAAACACATTTTTAGACTATTCATGAGGCTGGCGTTTGAAGCCAAAGCTTTTAAAAAGCGTCACCAAGAGTTACTTTAATCAACACAAAATATAGATTTCTAACTTAAAAATGAACGGAACGTGATTTTCTATCACATGAATGCCATCGCTGTAGTTAACAGTAAAATTTTAACCCATTGTGAAACTTATTCGATTAACTTTTTGGAATATAAAGGGTTAAGTTTAACGAACGTAAATGTATTAAATATATATGCCTTTCTTCACCAAGTGATCGTGCCACCTATCCCTAATGAGTTTTAGGAATACTGCGTAGACATTGAATGTGGGAAATACATTTTATGCAAAGTTTGCTAAATTTTATTTAACAATCGAGTCTAAAGTTATAATGCACGTCAGTTGACGCCAACCCCTTAGACTGGGACATGAAATTACAAGTTTCTTGCGGTCCTCGGCTCGATAATGTTGTTTGTCGTCTTCTTATTTAAAGAGATTGCTAAGATTAGCAGACTTAGGAGTGGGCAAAGCAGCAACGAAAGCTAAACGGCTACAAAACCTTGTCAATAATTCTCAAATGACTGGTTTAATGTATCAGGTGATCTATTGCCCTCAGAGCTTATATGGTTAAGATACCCATTCGGGGAAATAAGATGGAGTCGTTTTGGTAGGGCAAAGATATTGAGTCAGTTGACAGTCGCCTAAGCTACGACTGGCAACGCGTGGTGGTAGACTAAATCAAGTCAGATCTTTTATAATTCAGAATGGGATGTTTTACTATGGGATGGACTGCTCGGTATTTAATTGTGCAAATGCACATATTAAAGCATACTTGCCACAATTTTAACTTGAAAACCGGGGGACATTTTCCAAAATAAATGGATGATGCATGCTTTTTGTATAGAACTACTTGAGCATGAGTTTCGAAAGTCCGACAGTAGACGTGTTATGGGTTTTTTTTAACTGCATTCTATCACTTGGCACAAGGATGTATTGCAAAATGCCAAAAAGACTTGGGCGAATCAGATAAAGCGTAGATTTTAATGTCAAACAAGCGCTCCCTTCTGCAAAATCTTCGCACTCGCCCCAATTATCAAAGGTGAATTGAAAACATGCAACCTATAATATCATACTAAAATGAAGAAAACTTCCACCTTATTCATACATTTATATTAAAAAGTTAGAAAGCACCATTTTCGAACATAAATTAATTATATAAGTGTCTTCATCCTTAAGCAAAAATTGAAATTCAAAATTAGATTAGCCAATTCAAATGTACTTGGAAATGGTACTTACGTATAATTTCACCACGAAAGAAAAACAAATCGAAAAATCATCGAGGTTTATTAAGGTTATGAAGGCTTTTTTTCAATTATGTAAATACTCAAAAGCATACTAATTTAAATCGTTCTAAAAACCCAAAAAGCGAGTGGCATTGCATTTTAAAATGTTCCGTTTGAATGGTGTAAATAGGTAGGAATTGATGCAAATAAACGAAAGGTTAACCAGGTTTTTGGCAAATACATCTGATGCATAAAAGCAGGGGCTGTGTGAACTTAAAGCCTTTGATCCATTTTTTCAATTTCAGTTAGATAGGCTTGCTGTAGACAGACTTCATCGTAAATTGTCAGTGTCAGAGCGTTTCACGGCTTCGCCCTGACCATTCAGCGATCATGTTTGTTTGGATATAGTGGCCATTTTCCCTGGTCACAACTCATCACGTCCAGTGGAAGAACCTGTTTTTTGGACGACTTTGTTAACCGCAATTTTAAATCAACTTGGGAAGGTTTCATAATACTTTGAATGAAAACAAGACCGACGTTGGTTGTTCAAAATGTGCGATGAGTTTCAGGTTAGTCCCTCGTGTGCATTTGGCATAGGTTTGAAAACCATTTTGACGCCTAAATAGTCAGGACGTAAGTCCTGCTGTAGTGCTAAGTTCGTGCTTTTATAAGCCGGATAAGAAACTTACAGCCGTACAATTTTGATGGTTTGCGTGCCAATGGCAATAACAATCAAACAATTAATCTCACGGCCTATGGAATTGTTATCATCTGGTTTCAATTATCAACCAAAATTCTGAACGATGTTTTCTTTTCAAAAACATTAACTAATAGGGTTTAAGATTACTTATCACATAACATAATACCAAGACCTTATGGTCATGCCATGATGCTGAGTTTTGAACGAGCTTCCTTTCGGCTGAGTGAAATAACCGCGCTCAGTAAAAATACCCGCATAAATGGTTTGGAGTTGTCTCATTGGTATTTGACGCCCTTTTATAGAAAACTTCATAAAGTATTTTTATAGTAATAATTTCGTGTAAAATTATAATTTTTTTCATATCTGATATTTTTAGGAAGCATCTAATTGTTTAAAATCATTTTTTAATGAAAAATAACGTTAAACCCGACCAGTAATATTTACGTTTATCCAGGGTTTTCAAACTAACCACTGTATACCTTATCTCAAAGTAACTTCACGTCTTCTTACAGGCTACAAGGATCAAGCAGCTCAGTGCTAGTAAACGTTCTCAATCGATGCGGACGTTATTCAATTTTTTAGTTATATTAAAAAAGGCCGATGCTGCTTTATTAATGCCCAGGCCATTGTCACATGTCTCCTTTAATTAAAAATTTTCTAAAAGTGAAAAAATAACTTTACGACAAAAATCAGGCTCCAAACCAGTGCATAAGTCAAGTAATATGCCAAGATACTAGTTATGCGTACATGTTCCTGCGTGATTTCGACGCCAAATTCACTCAAAACATTTCATTTGTAAAGCGCGTTTATAGGCAAGGGGTTTGTGCGCTCCGTTTCAGTTATCTTAATAACCATATTTCTTTCAAAGTTATTTGTCATTTCTGACGGATTTACATTAGCACTTTATGTGTTTTCTTTGCAGAACAGTACTGATATACTCTCTCAGATCTAGTCGACTTGTTTACTAGCAATGATGCACTGCCTTTGTTTCAACAAGCAATCTCCTGTAATTAAATTGTCTTCTTTTCATATTCTAAAATATTTGGATTGTGGCTACTTTGAACCTCATGTACCGAACGGCGATTGCTCCAAATGAGACCACTGGTAACGATCGTGCAGCGCCGCCGATGCACGCACGCGATAACTTCATAAAATCGCGAAAAAAAAACATTGAAGCGGATGAAAAAGCACTTCATGTTTTGAATGAAGCAGGAGAACAGACCGAATGTGTCTAGTTACAGCGATTCACTGACATGAAACTTTAATGAAAATGTGTTACATACCTATATTCTTTTAAAGCTGAATCTGCCAGGAAGAAACTGTAATTCCATTGGAATGTCATGCAGCTACTTTTAGTTAAAGTGGGTTGTTATTTGACTCTGAAACGTCGAAAGCAAACGTTGAAAAAATAAAATAAATGTATGATGATTCGCATCTCTTGATTTGTCTTTTTAACCTCTTTAAAGAGTTCAATTGCGAAGGGGGTCATTCGAGGTTGTGTGATATACAAAGCCATGCATGACTGAAGGACGCAAATGTTCTCAAGACATCTGCCGCAAATGAGCCAATGGAACGAATTGCATGAGAGTTTAGAAACTATTCTCCTCTGAATACAGTCAAATTTTGGGAGGCCTCTTGCTTTTGCAGAGGACCAGGTACAAATGCTGATGAACTAATTCAACAATGTCCTATAAGAAATCACTGCATGTCTCAAATTGATTTTCCCAATGAGTCCTCTGTAGCTGTGTAGCAAAATATAATGCTAGAAGCAGGATAAATATATTCAGTATAAATCAAATTTGGAAAGGCAGCCTGCACATATTATACATGAACATGTTTTGGGCTTAAAACCGAAGGAACGATAGCTTTTTCAATGCCTTTAACTTTTGACAACTATCCCTTAGACGCTGCTATGAATGTGGTTATTTTAAACTTACTACCTCCCTTCTTCTTTCACCCCATTTTCCATTCCGTTAATGTTGAGAATTTAAGAAAATATTAAGTTGCACGAGCTGCCGCAATCGTCTGTCATTTGGAAGGTCCTCGCAGCCCTGAACTAATGTTTTGTAGTGTGAATGAGTACCCGTGTGGCCTAACACCAGAAAAGGCTTCACTCGTTTCTGTTTGCAAACCTTGATGCTTTCACATACACTTTTTGTATGATATTTTAAAACTAACTTATTACTTACTGGTGTGATTTAAGAGACTATAAATATTCAATAAAGTCTAGTTCGAGGCAGTCAACCAATAGCAGCCAGAAAAAAATGAAGGTTGCGCAATATTTTAAGTGTGACTTTTAGCTGGTGTCTAGGAGTGACTGAAATATTTTAGGATTATGCACTGTTACAGTCAATCTTATAACTCTACCTAAGTAAACGATTATTTGAAATACTTTACGGATTTCAATAAAAATCTCATAAGGTAGCACACAGGCAGTAAAGCTACTGGTTTTGGAACGATTTGCTTACACTTCTCTGTGTTCATCTTTTATGATACCAGTTGAAAGATGAGAGTTGCAATGGATTAAACACCCATTTTGTTAAACATGTTTCAACTTTTAAGTTGGTGAGCGATTGTCACATCCTCATCTCTATTTCCGATGAAAATCAACAGGACAGCGTGTGTTGATCGATGATAGCTCCTTTCTTACACACAATGTAAAAGGTTCTTTTATGTACGCTATTCTACACAAACTAATTTTTTGTGCATAGAAAGTATGAGGATTAAAAAGCTCAAAATTATATATTCTCATCTGCCATGAAATTCGGGAATTCAGTGGTGATTTTCAGGGCCAAAATCCCGTCCAGTGACATTTCATTTTTCATAGTATTCTGATTTATGTTTAGGCTCTAGTATTTGTATGACCAACCATCCTCAGTAAGAGCTGACATTCTGACGTACAATGCGTAGAGTCTGGTTGATAATGTATTTTTCTTGTGACGCGAATTCGGGAGCACAGAATATGATGAAAAGGAAAACAAGGAAGAATATTTGGTCACTGGAAGAAAAAATGTGTTTGCATATTAACTCCGTAGCTTTGGCAGGCACCCTACTATATGTTGCTTCAAATTTCCGCACGTTTAATTGGGCTCTTATCTTCGTTAATATAAGCATTGTGTTTAAATTCTAGAGCTCGTGGCACTGTAGGTAGAGCGTTGGACTTCTGCCCAACAAGGTCGTGAGTTCGCGGCTCGGGCGCCGCAGCGCCTGGGGTTGGGTATGGCTGGCTGATGACGGCTTATAAGCCAGAAATGGCCATTCCAATCTCCCTTGTCTTTGTCGGTCATGTTATTCTGCCTATACGCTTAGCTGCCTTACGGCTGCTGGCGGGGCTTGAGAGTAAGCCCCAAGGCACCACGGGACGAGTGAATTCTATATATATATATATATATATATATATATATATATATGGGTGAGTCCATGGGTTAGTCCATGGCGGACACGCACACAATCGCAACACAACCCAGAACCGACGAAGGAACAGTTTTCGCCTCGGCTAGCTCAACCACTTATCCGGCAGGTGCGAATACACACGGAGGTGCGATCGCAACCAAGATTAACAGCCTGGGGCGGCAGCTTTGGTCGATGAGGGTATTGACGACTACTGCCAACGTGCGAACTCCGGCCCCCGACCAGATTAAGAACAAGCCATCACACGCCCTCCCCCAGTCCACCACGGACTCAGTGAACAGGCAAAGGATGATCGCTAAGAATAAAACACCACCATGCTTAGCAAGCAGCATGATGACTGAGAATCTCCACCCCAACCCGGCCCCTCCTCTACGCAAATTCAAAAACCTTAGTAATCCCGTATTAGCCGAAATGTTACCACCTATAAATACTGTGAGGCGTGGTACAATATTTACCTCCGACGATAAAATCTTTTTTGATTTTGAAACGTCAGGACAATAAAACCATGGTTCCCGTGATCGCCTTTTCTTCTCATATATATATATATATATATATATATATATATATATATATATATATATATATATGCGAGCGCTACATGTACCAAACTGTTGTATCCTTAGATAAGATCGCTCAAGTCAATGAGATGGAAATGCAGACAACCCCACCTGGCATCGATTCCCAGACCACAATGTATTCCGTGAACCGAGCAACCCCCACCACATCAATCTGCTTACTAAATGCTCCTCATTTTAACTCGAAAACTGGTGACAGCAAAACCAACCCTTATTCTACTATCATATATTTACTTATTTATGTATATAAACTGTGCATTGTACGACAACTCAAATTTCTTTCAGTATCCAAACTTCTCTGTATGGGCATAAGTCATGGTCATCAAATACTGTATCCGATAACTAAAAATAAATCCATTTTTGACATGTTTAGTTGTATTTGTTTTCTTTGTTGTGCAAAACAGTTAATACGTAAGGTAAGCATGCTGCGAACTGTTTCTTTTTTTAGGTTGAAACCTTGTCAATCATGGCAATTAATAAGGTGAGCATACTGTCAAATGTACCACTCCTGTGGTCGATAAACGCATGCGGAGTTCTAAACAATCAAAGTAACTAGCAAATATCGAGGAATGAATTTCAAGTAGTATTTATGGTTTCTTTATGACAGATAGGCATTTGCGCAAGGGCAGGGAAGAGTCTTTGACTCACACTCTTGTCTTGTGTTTATGAAATTTTGTGTAACATTTTTGCGCCATTCTGCCATCAAATGAACTTTTTAACGTAGGTTCTTCGTTGACATTAATGCATTCCTGTGAAATTCATAGCTGCACACAAGCTGCCACATCCGGTGTACAGAGGTGAACAGTGAATAAGATGGGGTTTTTAAACATTTTACGACAAAGGACAAATATGCGCTTTTTAAAATTCTGTTATGGATGATGATCACAGAATCCCAAGAACTGAAGGTGTTGTTGCCTGAATCTTACGATGTAAAATAGAGCCTGATTTCCTTTTGTGTGACGAAACAACAACAGGGTGCGTTTTTGTCTGTTAACTGGAGGAAATAGATACGGTAGGTGCTTGTTTGGAAAAGAAATTTAGGATGTAGGAGTGGTTAACGTCTCACATTTGAGCAATCGACGGTTAACTTGGCTAAAAACTGGGCAGCAGCATCTTACAACTTGAACATTACGTGTGCTAGAAGGGCTTTGGGTTGATACAGGTTGCATAATTTCTATCTGCGGTGAAGGCACTTTCCTGAGAAGAAAGAATGTTGTGTCGGTCACCTTAAAATGTCCAAAAATTGACAGCCATAATTTATCAACATCGTCTTCAGAAATCTGTCATATTTATCTTTTTAATTGTCGCTCCACGTAACCGGAATCGTTCACCGTTATGACTGTAATACTATTAACTGGGGGATGTAGGCAGCTCAGCTCTGTGCGATTATTAGCACTGTATTTTGATCATTAAAATAGTTAACTTGGCTCTCGTTTTCTGCATTAAAATTATCTACAACTTAGGTATCCATTTTGGTATTCTGATTACCGCCAATGTTAGCCCTTCTTGTTGATAATTCAAGCTTCGCGTAAATGTGACGTTTAAAACAATTATCACTCACTGCAGCTAAGCCCTCTGTGTCATGGACGGTTGCCCTGGGACTGGAGCTGAATACAAACTCGAGGGCAGTCTATTGTAGTAACTGTGTGGAGTTTTGGTACATTCGGTGCTAGAAAAAACTCTTAATCATATTATTTTGTAGCCTCATAACTTAAGAACCTTATAGTGCAAAACTTACTGAATTGCAAATAACCACCATCATGTGTCACTTGACCTGTATTGGTATACACCCATGACATAAGGCCGCAGAATTTTAATCAGAATTTTTTTTCCATGGGTTATTGATTGCAGGCTGCGCATCGTTGTATCGACTGATGTCCGTACTGCTAAGTCTGCTGACCAATAGAACTGTATTTTAACAAGTTTAATAGACACATAGTTATATGAAGATATTGACTCACGACTGATGACTTCTAAGTGCTTTGGTTGTATTAAAATTTAAAGAAACTCTTTATCGTTCAAAAAAAGTTAAAAAGTTGCAATTTTGTCAGCTAAAATTGGTTTGAAAAACGAATTCCTTTTTTATACTCTACTGACTTGGTAGACTTTATCAATCTTATAGAAAAACCCAATTTATTAGATAATTTTAAATGCATTATATGTGAGTATTTGTATTCAGCCCTCTACCTGGGATGATTTAACCGCATTTTGCGACTTTATTTTTACAAAAAAACCATTGCATACACGTGCAGGCATTTTATTCTCTTATGCGGCGATTTTAACTATGAAGCATAACGTCTCCTTAAACTTGTAGGCTTCGAAGATCCTGTTTCCGTTAATACTCGCACGCACACCCCTCTTAATCTTTTTTTGATCAACCTGACTATCTTAGTAAACCATTCAGAGCTCGTTGCTATGTTTAGGTAAATTCTGTGCTAGTAAGGATTCCACAAATGTATTTAAATTTAAGCGCCCACTATTAACCAAATCTGAGAGCAAAATAAAGATTTGTGACACGTCCTCAAAAAACACTTGCATGCTTTAGACTTCCGTATCTTAGACTATCCCCAGTTTCCTCAAACTGTCGGAAGTCTACGCGTGGTCTAGCTAGTTTACCACTGTTTAAATAAGTTTTTATTATTTATCATCATCTTAAACCTTGTGGTTAGCACTGTCAGAATGTATATACCTCATCTAAAAATTCTAAGGTGTCTATAGGATCATCTCTATAAAATAGGCTTGCGTGACATCCTAAAGGATGTTGTCAGCCTAGTAAAAAGACATTGCCAGACAGACTCACTTATTTATTAGAAACGTTTTTTCTCTTCCAACCCTTTTTTTCCTCTTCCTTCTGCTGGCCTTTGGATGAGTCTCAACGGCCACCTTAACACTGGCATATGTTGATGCTGATTCAAACTCTTTAAATTAGGTAGTATCTTAACTTCTAATGTCTCAACTCTTTCCTCAAGCGACATCTCCTTACTGTCGAGTTTCCACTTTCCTGTATCTGTATCCTGTAACTGCCAGGCTGGATGGTGTCTCATCAAGTCTCCTAAAATCTTCTTGCACTCCGATACCCCCTGTTTTGACTTTCGTGGAATCTACGATTCCTAACTTCTAGCCCACAGTAACAATCGCTCTTATCCGTAAAAGTCCAAATATTTCGATCCCCAATGTTTTCGTCCAACTACCTACTCTTTTGCACTACTGAAACCCGCCAAAGCAGGTACCTAAGATATTATTATGCTTTTCTCCTCCATATTTTCCTCAATTTTACAACTTACAGGTAAGGCCACGTATATTACCCAAGGTGCTGTTATTCTTGTGGTCCACTCTGTTATAAGGGATATAGACAAGGATTGCACTGCGTATGAATAATCATCTGCCTTTAATATTGTCTCGCGCCATCTCCTCCGTCCCAACACACTCGCGTTTGGCTCTCTTGGATGGGTTCCTTCTTTGCTTGCAGAATATTTTACATCCAAAATTTTATTTCTCCAGTACGGCAAGTTAAAATATACTGATCTTACTTTGTTTTCTTCAAAATTTCATCTTAAACCCGCACATCTTCTTTCTTCACACTTGAAGTCGCCAAATGACTCTGTATTGTAATTATGCTGACGATATTTTTGTTGGTTGCTCTCTTAAAAAGTCGAATACATCTCCATTTTCTGCAGGATTGCTGCGATTATGACTCAACCTGATGGTTTGACATTAATCAGAAATCAGGGTGTTTTCCAAATGTGACCCTCTCCCATTACTGACAATTTAGCTGTCCTTCCCAACGTTTAATACACTTTCCGAAACCTTGGGGTTTATTTACTTTAAAATTCCTTATCCTCCCCTTATTTTCAATCTTTTTTATTCTTTAACGTTTTTTATTACATTCGTAGCTTAATTTCTATCGAACATCTTTATTCCCTTATATTGAAATTTATAGACGTAAGCTTTTTGCTCCCATTGATCATTATTCTTCTGTTGTTTTTCTGGTTTTCTCAAAAAAAATATAGTAATTTAAAAGTGTTTACTCCTACAACGCTTCTCTATTGCTGAATGTTCGTTTGTCATTTTAACTGATACGACAAAGAAACGAAAAAACGAAAGGTCAAACTATTTTCTGATCGAATTTTCTGATCGAATTTTCTGATCGAATTTTGAAGGTTGTTGTCTATCCTCGTCACTAGGAGCTTACTGTTGCAAAGCCTTCGATCAAGGATTCCCGCACACCTCTTGCCTTACATCGGCTTATGAGCGTTTTCAAAGGCCATTTCTGGCAAGATACAAAACAACAAAAACAACAAAACAACTGAGACGTGAACAATCCCCATACAAGCTATGCATGTTTAGCGTAAACGTATTCACCCTGACGTCATTTGTTCGTTCGCTTTCCGTTCACATTAAATGGAGTTGCTTTTGCAGAAAATGTTATGTGATGCCTTTAAAATAAAGCATATTCGAGCAAATTTGTTTTGTCTTCAAAACTGTTAGAAACTTACAATTTGCAATTTTTTTTAACAAACCATGCACTTGATCAAAAGGTTTGGCACATTCGCAAATTCGCATTCCGTTGCATGCGATTTATGATAGAATCGAAACAAGGGCAACCATGTGAAATCTTAAATGGTGTTCCTGTTCAGACACTTATGGCCAAGGAGCGTTCAAATTCATAAATCTGATCTGATTATTTGCGCTAAGAAAACCCAAAGCCATTTGGCCCTCCAAGTAAGGGTCGCATTGACTGCCAATGGGATATGTGAACTGCTCTTATTCAGTAGAGCATTGAAGGTAATTCAAGCAGCAGTATGATGAATGCTTTCGTATCCGAGTTTGATTATCTTTGACCTGCTCACCGAAGTGTGGCCAAATGAACAAATTACGATGGCAAATACTCAAATTAAATATATTTTCTTATCTCCTTTCTTGGGGAGCCTCTCGGCACCCATCGGTTTCAAAGATGGAAAGCTGCTCTAAATTAAGTAGCAAATCATCTAACTGATCCAAAGTATGATACATATTTTTCCTGTCATAAATATCGAAATATCCTTAGTGATATAGTTGAAATATTCTTCAGGGATAGCTATTACTTCAATCCACCAATGATACGCATGTTAACATTCGTGAGAGCAACCTCTTTAAATGTGTTTTTTGATTATCCATCGTCAGGCCTGTACAATAGACGTTAACCATTTGTAGGCAAGATACTGAAAGTTCCTGCGACAGCAGATACTTGCTACGGCAGAGGCAGTAGCCATAAGGCTAGCCAACTCAACCTTGTGCTCGCATAAAGCGTTCATACAGGCCCTAAGTCTCTCTTGGCCGAAGATCAACCCAGCATGCGTATTTCACACGTGCCACGTAGCTAAGTGTCAGACTTCTGCCTATCCCCCTCGCTCCCGACCCCCTCCTCACCTAAGCCCCTGACAGAACTAGATATGTGAACGTTCGTAACCCTTTCCAGCGCACTTACTGTTTATTTGTTCATTTACCTCTTGTGGCTTTACTCTCCCATATATCATTATCCATGCCTGCGATTGATAATCGAAAAAGTAAGTCACCGACGATAACCTCTTGATAGTTGTTACGTTTCCTTTGAGAAAGATCTGATCATTAGTCCTGTCTGGTGCATGCATCGATTCTCTTCAAAAAGATAGTAACCTCACATCTGAGGTCTTAATTCTCCGTGCCAAAGGCAATATTTTGCCTAATATTTACTCCAATGTGCAAAGGTGTTGCCATCGCTTCAGTGAACGTGGGTCAGCAAGAAATGTAAAGGGACCCTCACGGCGGACATCGAGAAGATAAATGAGGCTGATCGCAAACGTTCTTCAAGTAATTTGTTCACGCGCAAAATAAGTTATCAGAGTTGTCAAGGCTGCTATATCATGCATTCGTTTTTACTTCTTAATATGCATAAGTCCAAATGCCGTGTCCTACAAATCCTATTACATGACCTGAGGTGTTCGCTCCTCAAATCATTCCACAATGAACACTGCATATCTTATTGCAGTTCAAAACAAAGGGGAAGAGACATATGTTGACTCTCATACATAGGATACGTAAAAAAACTTCTCAGACTTAATTGCTTATTTATACCGCCAGACGACTGAGTCTGCTGTCCTTCCATGATTTATCTAACAACGAATTAGTTTTTCCGTTGCACGCAAAATCTTCAATGGATAATTTCGCCAGTAATCATTACTGTTAGTGATAAATTTGTAAAAAGGCCTATAGCATCCATTCAAATTTAAAGATTAAGATTCTCTTTGTGCTTGGTTGAATGCTGCCATGAAAATTCCTCTTAATGCGGATGGCCATGAGCTCAAAGCCAGACTAATTGCATCTGAGGTTAAAAGATGAGCTTAACATAGGTTCAATATACTTTTGGCGATAAGGTTAGGCTGAAGGTTGGGTCTAGGTTTAGTTGTTAGTTTAAGGGCTACGTTTTGGCATGGAGTTATTGCTAGGAAAGGAATCGAGCTAGTGCCCCGAGGGCACTTAAAATACAAATTTATATTTATTTATTCATTGAATGCAGCATTCCTGGACACAGGAGCTCTTATTTAACCTGGGGTTATCCATTTGCATTTTAAATTATTTCCATCAGCCATTCTGAACTTCCCCACTAACCTTTCCAAAATGGTGTTGTCACAGTTTAATCAATGTGTGAGCAAGGCCTTAGTAAACTATTATTCTTACTTTCTTCTCTTCCGTTTCTTTCACTTCCACTGTTTCCTCCTACGCCCTCAAAGTTATGTGAATCGGAGTTAGCATCAGAGCCCTGTCAGTTAGAAAATCCTCCCAACATAGGTTCCTCTGTATCCTTTTTCCCTAAATCTAATGCAGCTGTGATTTAAACTATTACCGGCAAATCCTACAGCTGCAACATCATTTACCTGTACACATAGGTCAACAAGCTTATACAATTCTTGATCATTAACAGTAATTAATCCAGATGAAATGTCTTTATCTTTTTCCGCCACGCACGTCCGATATATCAATAAAGTAACCCTCGCGTGATGTAGTCTATTCCGGACAAAAGCATTGATAAAGTGGGAGCCCGGCTGTTTCCGTCAAAAATAATTTTACTTTAATGTTTGCGTTCCCTTTGCAGCTAGTTTTTATACTCCAGATCCGCTGGTACCTTTAGCAGAGTATCTTAGAATGCAGGATAACATTAGGAACACTGGCAGCCATAATCTTTTAGAGATATTTGTGTCAAGAGCTAGTTAAAGAAAAATAATCATTCCCTGTATAGATACGGTAATCAGCACAAAAAACAACAACCATCAATTTTCAGAAAACTGCGACAATATAAGTGTTTTCCCTCATGCAGTCAAGGCAGGGAACTTAACAAAATTCAGATGCGCCGTGGAAAAACTGTTTGCATTTTTACTGTCAACTATATTGCTTGATAGTTGAACAGCTGTTTCCAACTAATGTGAGTAAATAAGGTAGAAATGCGTATTTTATAGTGCCATCCACTCAAAAAGTATTATTCCGTGGGATTCTAAGAAGATCGAAGAAGTCACCATCTTGAACTGTTTGGAAATCTTAAAAACGGATGCTTGTCAACACCCCAAGAATTCAGGAAAAATATCCCAGAGGAATTTATTTGAGAAACACTACGTCCATAGTATTAAAAGTCTGTACACGAATACAGCCCGTTTATGCGTGTATAAACCGTTTCCTTTGAGTAAACTCTCCGAGAAAAAGGGTTCAAGATTATTTTCATTTTTTTCTCATTACTGAGTGTGGTATTTTGCAAGTGGACCTCACTATGCACACTCAAAGTTGGCATATTATTATTATGAAATCTGCATATGATAAGAAACGTTTATGAATACTAGACAGTAAAAGTTTAAACAATTTGCATTTTAACATGATCTTAGGTGACTGAATGTCAGAACGGCAGTTTAAGTTATTTGCAATTGTTTTAAGCTGATAAAAATCTGATCAGATTAGATGTTTTGCATTGTTTATATGAAGTGGAAACCTCTTATTGTGGATCTTCTAACTAGGATTACGATGTATAACAAATATGCCTAAAAATTTGTTTGCCTTTACTTATTAGTCACTTACTTAGAACGTTTGAGTTTTTTTAATATCTACAACAAAGGAAATATGACTAACTTTATTGTTAACAACAAAATCCACAATTAAGCATATAAGCAAGCTATAATAAACGCATGTGACAAAAATAGAAGACATCTAATTGGATCATACAAAGTTCTCAAAATCCGAAAAAGACCGGGTTTAGACCGAAGCCGTTGAAAATCAGTTGAAAAAGTACTCAAACATTTCGACAAGCAAGGGTTTTTGCCTGACAAAGAGTTTGAAGGACTAAGATCTGTCGGAGTGATGGTACCCAGAATGTACTGCTTTCGAAAAATCAACAAGCAGGGTCTTCCCCTTCATCCAATCCTGGATTTGAGAAATCCACTCAATCATGCCATTTCAATGTGGCTGGTACAGAAGTTAAAGCCATTGCAAAGTTGTCTGTATCCACGAAGTTTAAGACGCATATTTGAATTTGTGGAAGCGTTCAAGAATACTAACCTAGGTGAACTGAAGTTGCTGTCATTAGATGTATCCTTTCGGTTTACCAGCGTGTCCGATGTCAAAAAAATTAACTATTTGTGTGACTTTATACTTGAAACGAACTACCAGATAGGCGTGACAATGGAGACCTTAAAGAACTGCTGACGTGATGGACACAAAATGTCCAGCTTCTCTGCAACAGTCAACCATACAGGCAAACTGACGGGGTGGCAGTGGGCTCCCTGCTCGGACTATTTCTCACAAACGTCTTTAGGAGCAAGGACGAGCAACCGTGCTTCAATTATACCAGCAATGACCTTGATTCCTGTGCTCTATATGAAGACGATATCTTTTGCCTGACAAATAGTACCACCGACATCGATGGGCAAATTCAAACGTTTAGCAAGGCATACCTCGCAATAAACGTTTTTGCAAAGACTGAGGCAAACAAAAAAATCACGTTCCTGAACATTCTTATGGACAGACAAGAAGATGGGTCAACAAACGTATAATATTCCGAAAGAAAACCTGGAGGGGAAAATAAATTACTTTTCATGATGTTGTCTCCTTAACCGAAAAGGACATTTAGTCCAGGGATTCGTGACCACAGTGCGACGCATAAGCTCTCCTGAAATGGTTGACGCAGAAAACCAGCAGCTGCAGAATACGCTCCACGATAAAGGTTAACCGGAGATATTCCTCCTCCTGAATATTGAGCGTGCCATAAAGCCTGCCTTTGCCACTGCAGAAAACTAACCGTTCATACTTAGCAAGAATATGTTGGAGGAATTTCTTTGAGAAAAACAACGTTCATAATATTAACCTTCTTTACACGAGAACCAACCGTTTATACTTGTATAAACCGTTCCTTTGAGTTAACTCTCCAAGAAAAAGGGTTTAAGATTAATTTCATTATTTTCTCATTACTGAGTGTGATATTTTGCAAGTCAGCCTCACTATGCACACTCAAAGTTGGCATATTATTATTATGAAATCTACATATGATAAGATAAATTTAGGAACACTAGACAGTAAAAGCGTAATAAATTTGCATTTTTACATGATCTTAGTTGACTGACTGTCAGAAGGGCAGTTAAAGATATATGCAAAATATTTAAGCTGATAGCTTTATGATCAGATTAGATTTTTGCATTGTTTATATGAAGTGGAAACCTCTTATTGTGGATCATGTAGCTAAAAGTATGATTCATATCAAATATGGATGAAAGTTTGTTTGAATTTTTCGTATAAGTCGCTTACTTAGAACGTTTAAGCTTTTTTACTGTCTTCAACATAGGAAATATAACTCAATTGATTGTTTACAACAAAATCTTAAATTAAGCATATAAGCAAGCTATAATAAACGCACATTTTATTTTTTCGCTACACCCAGCAGCTTTCCTGTCTGTAAATTGTTCCGAATTTCCTGCTGAAATATCTATGATAACACAGGAAATGTGGAATTACAGTATTACAGACAATATTAATAGGCAGTTTTATATGATTTAAACATATTTACTGCCATTTGCGATTTTTAAAATTCCTAAAAAATAAAAGCACAAAACAGCTTTTTCAAACTGAACAGACAAACAACCTCAAGTTAAGTCTGCATCAGGAGTAAAATTACTCATCTGCTTCTCGCAGTCGCGGGACGCACTTTTAATTTTAATTCAAAGAGTAATCTAGGGACCAATGTGCAGCCATGTTTTGTGCATTCGTGTTTCCTGGGAGTCCTTACGTTAAACGTGCAATGAAGACGATAAATGGCTTATTTTCAGTCATGGAAACAGACAAAACTCTCTAAACCCCTATAAAGCATCAGCATCAGCAAGGCAAAATAGCTTCGTTTTTCGTTCAGTAACACAACCCTGTCACACGAACGCTAAGCCAATGAAAACACGGCAGAAAGGTCTTCTGTAACAGAATAGGAGATTCCTAGGATCTCTAAATCCTGGAGCACACCATACAATCATTTTCAATATTTTAGCCACAATGAACAGCTAACTCATTGCTGGTGAGTACTCAAAGAACTGATTATAGTAAAAAATTTATTTATGCATTGGTTTTCAATCATTTCTGTTTTCGTCGTTAGTGCGCAAGCATATTTTCAACTTATTTATGCTTTGTTAATCGTTGAATCATTTTAAAATGCTTGAAGTTCTCTACACGCTACATACAGTATGCGGTGGTTGTCTTTGATTTATTGCATTTAATCTTGGTTATATGAATTTCGTAATATATAACGGTTCCTTAATTTACCTTCCCGAGAATGATAAAGAAAACGTCAAACTACCTTTGCAGTCACATTTAGTACCTTTTTCCAGCAGACTTTCAAATAGTTAAGCCAACAATGACAAACTATAAAGATAACATAAGTAGAACATGATTTAAATGCACGAGTGTGACAAAGACCGTTGGATGATACATTAACCTATTTGTAAGCCAACAGTTCTATTTTTTATTTTAGGTGTTATATGTAAAACCAACTTTTGAATGAAAGTTCAGTGCTTTGGAACATTATTTCAGCCATTTTCAGGATACGCCTTCAAGAATTAGGCATTTTTATTGACACAAACTAAAGATTCTTGCTTTTGCCCGATTCACGATGGTTCTGAAACCTAATTGTTCGACTTTTTGGGATATTGTCGTTCTCCAATAGCCTTGCAGAGACCGCTGTGAAGATAAAGTTTAATCTTACTATAAGGGCCGAAGACAGGAAATTTTTCCAAAGGTGGTATCGATGCTATTGCAGGTACAGAAAAAATCTAAGCTTCTACAGGAGAAGTAGGAATATTCATATATTTATGGCTCCGAGTGTCTAAGATAAATAAAATTTAATTGCCAAGTCCGTTAATGGAGCCAGGATCGAGCGCTCTGACCTTGCACCATGCAGTTTACATTCTTAGTTCTGCAAAAATTCCCATGTTTCAATTGAAAAGTCAATTGATAAACACATTTGTTTTCGGTTATTCATCATCAGGCGATAACAATTACGTGGGGAATATAATCATAAATTATATGTCTTATGTCTTGAGTGCGCGTATGTGTGTGTTTGGGGATGATAATTGTTAGTCATGCTCATCGTTTCCACACACCCTGCATGGCGGACTCATCGTGTTGAAGACGTTGGAGCGGAAAGTTGATGGGGGAGGGTGGCGGGAAGGGATTTGCCGTTGTCTGTACGTCAAATATGCAGAATGCGCGAGATCATCGTCAGGGTGTGGAGGTGACGTGCATATCGATCAAATGAGCGAGAATTTAACTCGAACTCGGTCAATTTTCATCTTTAAATAACCAGGCAGTTACGTATTCGCGTACTATGTTCTCCGGGTGCCTCATTGTTCGGCAACTGTAGCATGCCCCACAGGCGCAGTTAAATGAATAAAAACATCTCGACGTGGCCTGCAATGGCAGTCGGGCTTTGCTCCCAACCGTACGTGGAGGAGTTTGTGAGGAATACGCGCAATTTTGCCGACTAGAATGCACTAGTTATAGTCGTCATTAGACGAAGTCTTACTACTTCACTTGCTGCGTCTCCTAGCATAGACAATTTTCTGCAGTGGCAAATCCAGGCTTTGTGGCACGCTCAATATTCAGGAAAAGGAAAATATCTCCGGTTAACCTTTATCGTGGAGCGTATTGTGCAGCTGCTGGTGCTCTGCCTCAACCATTTCAGGAGAGCTTATGCGTCGCAATCTGGTCACAACTCCCGGGACTTAATGTCCTTTTCGGTTAAGGAGACAACATCATGAAAAGTAATTTATTTTCCCCTCCAGGTTTTCTTTCGGAATATCTTACGTTTGTTGACCCATCTTCTTGTCTGTACATAGGAATGTTCAGGAACGTGATTTTTTGTTTGCCTCAGTCTTTGCAGAAAAGTTTATTGTGAGGTGTGCCTTGCTTAACGTTTGAATTTGCCCATCGATGTCGGTCGTACTATTAATCAGGCAAAAGAGATCGTCTTCATATAGAGCACAGGAATCAAGGTCATTGATAGTATAATTAAAGCATGTTTGCTCGTCCTTGCTCCTAAAGACGTTTGTGAGAAAAGGTCCGAGCAGTGAGCCCACTGCCACCCCGTCGGTTTGCCTGTATGGTTGACTGTTGCAGAGAAGCTGGACATTTTGTGTCCGTCACGTCAGCAGTTCTTTTAAGGTCTCCATTCTCACGCCTATCTGGTAGTTCGTTTCCAGTATAAAGTCACACAAATAGTTTATTGTTTTGACATCGGACACGCTGGTAAACCGTAAGGATACATCTAATGACAGCAACTTCAGTCCACCTAGGTTAGTATTCTTGAACGCTTCCACAAATTCAAATATACGTCTTAAACTTCGTGGATACAGACAACTTTGCAATGGCTTTAACTTCTGTACCAGCCACATTGAAATGGCATGATTGAGTGGATTTCTCAAATCCAGGATTGGATGAAGGGGAAGACCCTGCTTGTTGATTTTTCGAAAGCAGTACATTCTGGGTACCATCACTCCGACAGATCTTAGTCCTTCAAACTCTTTGTCAGGCAAAAACCCTTGCTTGTCGAAATGTTTGAGTACTTTTTCAACTGATTTTCAACGGCTTCGGTCTAAACCCGGTCTTTTTCGGATTTTGAGAACTTTGTATGATCCAATTAGATGTCTTCTATTTTTGTCACATGCGTTTATTATAGCTTGCTTATATGCTTAATTGTGGATTTTGTTGTTAACAATAAAGTTAGTCATATTTCCTTTGTTGTAGATATTAAAAAAACTCAAACGTTCTAAGTAAGTGACTAATAAGTAAAGGCAAACAAATTTTTAGGCATATTTGTTATACATCGTAATCCTAGTTAGAAGATCCACAATAAGAGGTTTCCACTTCATATAAACAATGCAAAACATCTAATCTGATCAGATTTTTATCAGCTTAAAACATTTGCAAATAACTTAAACTGCCGTTCTGACATTCAGTCACCTAAGATCATGTTAAAATGCAAATTGTTTAAACTTTTACTGCTCTAGTATTCATAAACGTTTCTTATCATATGCAGATTTCATAATAATAATATGCCAACTTTGAGTGTGCATAGTGAGGTCCACTTGCAAAATACCACACTCAGTAATGAGAAAAAAATGAAAATAATCTTGAACCCTTTTTCTCGGAGAGTTTACTCAAAGAAACGGTTTATACACGCATAAACGGGCTGTATTCGTGTACAGACTTTTAATACTATGGACGTAGTGTTTCTCAAATAAATTCCTCTGGGAATATTTTTTTCCTGAATTCTTGGGGTGTTGCCAAGCAGCATCTTGATATAAATGGATTGCGTTTTTATACAGAAAAGTGCAAATGTGCTCCCCAAAGCTACCTTTACTTGACGAAATTACTAAATATATATATATATATATATATATATATATATATATATATATATATATCCGTGTTTCCATTTCCAAACAGTTCAAGATGGGTGACGTCTTGGATCTTCTTAGAAGCCCACGACATGTTATTCTTTGAGTGGAATGCACTATGAAATATGTGTTCCTATTAAAGAAACATAAACATGTCACAAAACCTTAGTTACCCACATTAGTTGGAAACAGCTGTTCAACTACTAAGCAATATATTTGACGTAAAAACCGAGCAGAAGTTACGCATGTTTATGAAATAATCGTGGCATAACCAATACAACGTATACAGTAGTACTGCGTTCGAGACCAAAAATCACTGGAGTGTATGTTATTTATGTTCAGTAAAGTTTATCATTCAAGCAAATGAACGCATAATTTATATTTTTAGTGTCTGGTAACCACTGCCTTCTGATTATATCACGCGCAAAAAATAAGGCAAAATGACGTTTGTAAGCGGATGTGACATGGTGGCTTTTGAAAAAATATGTTTCAATTTTGAATGAAATCTTACGGTACATCTAAATGTGACGCATTCAGTAGTTTTTTACTCGAAAAACGGTCCTTACATCAGTATATCTTCCAGTGGAGAAATAGTCTTGTACAGTATATTTAACAGACTTGCTGAAGAACTTATTTTCAGTAAATAACTCGTGAAGTGCGTCCAAAATAAATAGCTGAGTGTACAAGTCATAGAACCACTTCCAAACGTTGTGAAAAGGACTATTACTTGGTGGTTGGCTACGTTTGTCATGCAAAATTAGAGCAATTGGTTTTGCAATTATTTGGAGACCGTCATCAGTCTAATATTTTAAAGGAAGGTGGCTTTTAAATTCATGAAATACTGCGAGTGTTTACAAAGAATCATTTTCAGTTATTTCTAATAGATATATTTGGTCAGATATATGTCATCTTCCCAATCTGGCTGTTCATCACGACTACTCATTTAAAGCCAAAAAGAAATTTCTCTTTATTTTGGAAGAGAATTTGTTTTTTGGACAGTTTTGCATCTCGAAAACATATTAGGTTAAGTCCCTTGTCGTAGTTACCCACAGTAATTTGAAGTAACTTCTATCAAAGACGTAAAGGAACCTTTCCAGTCAACAGTACCATTAACTGTCAGAAACGAAATGTTTATTTGACTGGAGAAACCAACACAGAAAAGCCCCAATGTGACCCATTTTTTCGAAGATGTTAAGGCAGGTGTAAGATATTTGTGACACTATGCTCATGGTGTATGGGGTTTAAAATAGATCACCGTAACAGAATTAAGAGATGGTATCACTTTATTAAGATTTATTCTGAGAGTAGGTTAGTGCGTGAAACGAAACATTCAAAGTTGTCTTTTGCGTCCGTTCTCTGTGCCCAATCTTGGGAACCCGTTTGTATAATTGCAAGAATGGCCACGGCAGTTATCGGCAAACCATTTGACTACGCCGGCTATTTTATTTAGATTTCACATACAACTTTGCCACAAAAATAATTTCAAGGAATTGATATGAAGATTGAGAAGGCCACAATTCTATGCATAATTAAGAACTCTCTCCAAGGTCGGCTGGGAAAATTAATTTCGGGTTCTCATTTTTTATCCATAAACCTCGTACTTTGCAACCTCTTAATTTACAGAAACTTTCTAACGACACCATGAATTGAGGTTAACTTAAGCACACCTATGTGGGATTTGTAGGCCTGGGAACTATCCTTATTAGACTGATGATTCAGACTCATACTAGAATTCATTATCAAAGCAAGAACGCACGTTACAGTGTTTATTGGAATATACTTGTTACACCACCGCCTCCCTATCAAAATTCAGTTCTACTTTTTGCAAACAATCGTTTAATTTGTAGTCCATTTAGAAGCTCATTGACGCCGCTGACGAGGTACATTTTTGCAGGTTAATAAGCCACAATGATGAGCATTGCTCCATGTGACAGTGCCGGCGAGTCAGGTTGAACAGTGATTATTACATCAATTACAACCAAGTGTTAATTAATTTACTGCGGTCAGTTATCCAGTTCTGGGCAATGAAGCAGTTATCGCATCAAGCGCAGTTCTCTACAAAGGATAATGGAGTAGCCAATTTCGATAAAAATGCAGCAGAATAGCTACTGTGGCCAATCAAATCTGCAACAATGGACCATTATGCCTATATTTAAATGCAATTGTTGATGATTGATTTCAGTGTGGATCTGAATAGGCTGGATACTTAAACTCCTGTTCCAGCGATCGACTCGGCATTTTCGCTAGGTTCATGGGTAATAAACCTGTCAACCTGGTTAATATCGTTGGCCTTCCGCATCACAGTAACATGCTTAAAGCGCTTAAAAATGAAAATAGGCATGTCTGGTTATGGGCACTTAATATTTACACTTAAACACCGGGCACAGAATGTCCACGGTATAGCTTGCACTTGAAAATATTAAGTCGTCTATAACTCGTATTCGTTGATCAGCCCGTTTCAATAATTGTATTGTAACGTAGGATCGCCACTTTTCCGTAAAATAATGAGAATATATACATGAAAGGAAGTTCATTGTTCAACAATATGGCAGATACGATGATTATTTGAATGGGTCTAATAAACGTGAGCTATATAAAAAAACACATTTCGCGCTGGGTTGCAAAGAAAAGTTTGGATCATTTTTTCACAGTATCCAGTAGCCTGTAATTGAGTGAATAGATTTTCTGATTCGTGGGTTTGTTACTGCATAACAAAAGGGATTTATGAAAGAATTTACATAAGTTAACCAGTAAGAAAATACATAGAGCTCCGAGGAGTGGCACAATACCGGCCAACTAGGGCAAAGAAAGGGAGAAAGGAGGCTCACTAAATGAAAGGGCGTCCAGAGGACAATATAAGCTAAAAGAATGAGACAAATGTTTCGTGTCGACTTAAACATTCGTTTCCTTATCCTCAGGGTTAAGAGTGAAATGGAAGAATCTTTGTTTTTGCGATGTAAACTGCCACTCACAGGACTACTTTGACAATCCCGAAGAATTATTCGGGATCTTGCTATGCAAGAAGTTTTCTTCAGTTTTTTGTCTCCAGTGGACTTTGGAATCGCTGCTAAGATGTCTTTTTTGCTTGTTGATACCTGAAGTCCCACAGTATCTTGTGAGGTAATTCGTTGTTTTTGGAGCAAAGAACACGTGGAAAAATCGCGGAACGTCCTAAATGGGGCTTCAGCGCTGTCTTGCCTGCACGACCATAGGATGGGTTCACTATTTCTTGTACGAGCAGGGTGTTCAGTAGAGTCTTTAGAGGCATGTCCATCAAGTGGCAGCGTCCAGTTAGATAAAGGCCAAAGTTCGAAACGTGCAAGGGTTGACCGAGTGCAAGTAAGTGGTGCGTCGGTTATAGCTTGTTGCGCTCTTTTTCTGCAGCTGGTTGCATCTTTCTCAGCTTCTCTGCATTGCCCCATAGAGGCATCGGTCTCAGCTGTACTCATCCCTCTCCAAAAACTTTCAAAGACTTGAGTCCGAAGACCTGAACGCGAACGGAGTGCCAAAGCAACCCGATAGATGGCTAGCAGTAGGCAGACCATGATACCCATGGCTAGCCAGAAATAGAAAATAACGGCAAATGTGTTGGCAACGGGATGGACACTGAACTTGCGAAGCATTTCCCTGTAGAACTGTTACTATAAGGCCAGCCAAAGATAAGGAAGCCGAAAGTGACACTAGGAATGATCCAACTGGCTCCAATTAATGCAAAAACTTTCGCTTTTGTTCTCCAGCTGTTATATGCAATTGGAAATTTGACGGAGAAGTAACGGTCAAAGGTAATGAGGAGTACGGCATATTGACCTATTGCACAGCCGGAGTAGTCAAGAAACAACCAAAGGTCACAGGCAAATGAGCCTACAGGCCAACGACTAATAAGTTGATTTGCAGTAAAGAAGTTCAAAGGCAGGATACCCATGAGAACGTCCAAGAAGGCAAGAGAAGCAATGAAATAATTTGAAAGGGTTCTTGCATGACTTTTGGAGTAAAAGGATGCAAGAATGAGAGAATTAATCACGAGGATTAGCAAACCAAATGCAGAATTGGCAACGGAGATTGCGATTTGATTGTAAGAGATAGGAATATCCGAGCAGTTTTCGCAGCTTGACATATCGCAATTGAGTTTTCAAGTTACCTAGTCAACAGAAAACACAAGGTTTAAACAAGATGTGCACTAAAGTCCTAAATATATAAGCTTTATATTAAAGGAAGCTTGTTTCTGATGCAAACAAAGTTATTTTCGAGTTAAATATTTTTTATGGTGCAAAGCCTCACGGGCGTTTAATATTTTGAATATTTCTGAGGGAATGTGTGGATGGGATGATCAGTTGCATTAGGGGGGAAATTGAATTTCAAACTGACAGTTTGCACCATACCACAGGTCAAATGAGATAATTTCTGAATTTAAAATACTTCCCAGGTTAAAACCAATCGCATGTTCTAAACTTTTCCCTATAGAATAAACAACACATTTTGTTGAGTTCAAGTCATCCGGCTTTTAGCCTTTTTATAAAAAAATGCAAAGGCAGTTCACTAATTACCAATGTAAAAATATTTAGAATGAAAGATATTTTCCACAGCTAAACGTTATATAATGAATGACAAATACTGTTGACCCAATGCAAGTAGCTGGTTAAATTAATTGAGTTAAAAAAAGCTATCGCAGGTTAAAAATATAAAACAAAAGGAACTGTGCAAACCTCTTCATATTTTCAACCTAAATTAGTAAGTGTTCACTTAGCAAGACATTTCAGCAAAGGAAATATTATTATTGGACAAAATAAAAGACATTAAAAGCCAATGAAAACGCGTAGATATCAGCCAATGCAATTTGAAAACGGTGGTAAACTGAATGAGAAAATTCAAAAAATACGCAAATTCGATCGGTTGAAACACGAGCAGCATTAACGCCATCGGCATAAAGTGTAGATGCACATTTTTAATTCCGAGTCATTAAAATTATTACCACCATTCGTCATCTTATCATCGACAAACTTCTAGTTAAAAAGCCAGAAACAAAAATATAATGCTTCAAGTGTTCAACCGGTTTTCGCACATTTTCATGCACGAAATTGCGTCCAACTTGTCACAAAAGTAATAAGCTCTTGTCAGCGGAATGGTCACATCAACCATTATTTCATACCAATTGAATGTATGGCACAAAAACCGGGAGATTTAATAAATAATCTGATTAAGAACGATCGGAAATCTCTTAAAACGATATTGAAAGAATGTTTGCCGGTTGGTATGGATCAAATAGTGCGGAAGAGGTTATTTGCTACAAAAAGGACCAGAAAAAAGAAAATATTTTAGCCTGTTCTCTAAAACATATTTGAATTTATAAAGGGCATCGAAAGTCAGTTTTAAATCACATGCAATATGACTGTGATTATGTACAGTATAGTTTGTGAGGTTGACCGGCAAGAATCTAATTAAAATGTAAGCATCCTGAAATGAATAAAATGTATTTAAATTATGATGTGCAATAACTACTAGTACGAATCTACTTTGGTGCTTTTTCTAATCAAACACATTTTTAAGAGTTGCGACTAAAATTTTATGGGCTATGCGAATTACCGTATATTTAACGCTTATAAATAGAACTGGACATATTTTCAAGCCAGATAAAGCTGATATCTTTTTAATGGGTAATATCTGCATTTGGGGTGGATTGCATTAGCCATGTTCTCTGATTTTCAATTTGTCAACAACGGCAATGCTCTCTTCCTGGCGTTGGGCGTTTTGGACTTACCTGTGCACTGTTCAGTTATGTTACAAATATTCTTCGCATCGTGGAGAAGATATATTGCTGACACCTTTCTCAGACATCTGCAGCTTGCACAGGGCTCAAATCCCACGACTTGGGCAAAGCAAATCATGCTTATTATTTTCCTGTGCTTTTTTTATAACTTCATATCGCCTGTTCTGTTAGTTCACCTTATTTGCGGAATCAGCACAGTGACCTCCGGTACAGTTAACAATAGAATGACTGACTTTCCGAGCAGCTAACGCATTTTACTAATTTTCAAGAATAGCGGGATTATATACGGAAATTGGACCTGAACGACTGTATCAAATATACGATTGCTCTTGTTTGATCGAGAACAATGGAATATGTTACCCAAAGCAGTTTACATTCAAGAAAGTATGGCGAAAGTACGTTTTTGTTTGTTCCTTGTCAAAAATAGGGGAGGGTAGAGTAGCTGGAATTCAAACAACCAATGCACACTGCATGTGTAGATAATGATTTGAGGGCATTCAGACGTCTATTTCTGCCAGAGGTTTAGGCGAGTGGGGTGTCGGGAGTGAAAGCTCAGGGGGAGAACAGGATTGTGGCAGGTGTGGGGCAGGTGTTCGAACATCTACCTGTCTATCGAAAAGGATGCAAGAGCACTATCATGCCTTTTTAAAAAAAGGCATGGAAAAGTCAAGCTCTAGTGCAATTGTGGTCCACTTGGTCGACAGCGGCCATCAGGTAGACGGTAACCAGTCATTCCGGGTCTCCTAGCAAGTGCCGGCTAGGCAATCCAAGTTCTTGCGACAGTGGATACTTGCGAGGGCAAAGGCAGCAGCCATAGGGCTAGCCAACTCAACCTTGTGCTCGCATAAGGCATTCATACAGGCCCTAAGGCTCTCTTGGCCGTAGATCAACCCAGTTTGCGTGTTCACACGTGCCACGTAGCTAATTTTCCGATGCCTCTCTCCCCTGTCCCTGTCTCTAACACACTCCCAGCCCCTCTCTCTGCTCTCACTCTTGACACCATCCTCACTTAAGCACCTAACAGAATGCACTCAACCCCTTTTCCTCACATGTACTGTTTATTTGTTGTCTAAACTCTTGCTGCCCTTCCTCCCCGTATATAATTGTACTGGCCCTACGACAAGTAATCGAAAACGTACTTTTGCCTGCGTTGACTTCTTGAATGTTTACATCGGTATCATTGCTGAATTGAAACATATTATGTATCCTTCTGTGAGTAATTGCCAATGGTTACGTCCTGGGCACAATACATTTCAGCCGTTTTCTTCTCTGTGTATCTATTCGAAAACTGTGTTGTCCTCAAGGCGTTCTCACTGACTTAGTTACTTTTCTCGCCTCAGACCCAGCCTGAAGGTATTAAAGTATAGACTAACATACACGAGTGACAAAGATTGGATGAAAATATCACCCGTATCTTATGTTGGCTCTAAAGTCGGGCTCACGCGCAAATCTGACAGGCCAGGCGATCGCGTCTACTCCTTCTAAAAATACCAATGCATGAATCCACATTTTATTTAAATATGGTGCGTGTTGGCAGTTGAAATAGAGGCAAAGTAAATTTTAAGGAGAGAAACTCGATTGAATCCGGGAAGAATATGGAATATGCTTAGAAGATGTAACAGCCTCTTTAAGCGAGATTCATCGACATTTTTGTGTTAAGGGTAATTTTTTATACCAATATGATATCTTGCTAGGTATTTTATTTGCTGCCAGAACAATCGTCACTAGTTACCTGCATGGCAGATTGGAAAATGTAGAAGGCTTACCTCATTACAAACCATAGTTAGAAACAAGGATCCTATGTCCTCGCTTCTTTAATAAAATACGCGTCTTTGTAATCTTATCAATTTATTTAGGGCAATTTATCAACTTGGATTATGGTTGGGATAAGGGTAAAAAGCAGGTTACCATACCGCTGAGCTTAACCCATTAACTTAACCCGACCCGGCCTTTACTAGCATGAGGCTCGATAAACGTGCTAAGTATTTAACGCCGCCTAGTGCACTGTCCGGTTAGGCTTCACTGTTGAAATCATATTTTGAAGTGTCACAAACATCAGTCTGATACTCGGATTGCTTGGGTACACAGAAGGCACCAGAATGAGGGATTTATTGGCAACCGAATCCTGTGTTTATGATTCATGCAGTAGTGGCCACTGCCAAAGCCAAGAGTAGCGTTGTATTTGCGCAAAATTGCATTAGTTGAGTGTCACTGGTCAGCGAGTCTGTGATCAAGGGGAATAACTCTGAGGCAACGGACCACTAACAAAGACACCAGACATCACAGTTGTGCTTGGCGGCATAGAGATGACCAAAATAGTTTGAAATGCTTCGAAAAATTTGCGTTTTTATAGTCAAATAGAGCACACACTTCAAAGGGCAGGTTACTTACCGTTTTAATTGTGCATTCCTTAGTAGCCAGACTGCAGGTACAAAAAACGGTGGTTGCGCATGATAAACACAGCAAATGCGTCGGTTTTGCTAATTCTCAGCATCAAGCGCCACGCATTTTCTGCTGGGGATATGATCTTTAGTGAAAACACTGGCAAGCACATTAAATTACTATCATTGCACTCTTTGCATGCTGTTTGTTGGCATATATTAACTTTCACACATGTTAACCATTAATTTCCGCCGAGTCCATCGAACCCAAGCGTTACTTGGGAGCAGTGTTGCTATTAGTCGGTGTGGACGAAAATTTACTTTGTACTCGAAGGTTATCTGCAAACTGGGTGCAAAATATTCGTCCAAATGAGCCATAGCCAGCAGAAACGGCATTGTATCGGGATTAAAATCAGTGTCTTTTACTGAACTATCAGGTTTGCTCTAGGTCAGTTCAACAAATTGTTTAACCTGAAGAGTCGTATGATTTGAGGAAATTTGCTAAGCTTAATCAACCAGAGTAAAATAGCTACAATCTGTCGGCATACTCGGCAAGCTTTAATACTGTGTGATTAAATATGAGACGTATTAGCTAGTACAGGGACAGAAACTCCAAATAGCTTTGTATCCGCTGATGTTGGGCATTTGTATTTACTCTACATTCTCTCTACATCAAAATTCTTGTCTAATGTAAAAGCTATTTATTGAAAAATGTAAGCTTAGATTGTACCTATCGTCACTAGCAAAATATATTGAGGTGATTAGGTAGACGGGAAGTAAAATTTACACAAAACAGCATATTATTTTAATGTTAATGTAGATTCATTATATGTTGAATTGTGGGCCCACTTCCAGTCAGTTGACCTTGAGAGGATGCAGTAAATGTGGACGTATCGTTTCTTAATGCATACTACTTACAGTGGGGCAGTTGGCAATTATGCAAAACCCTGTTGATAAGAGTCACGTAGGTGTTGCACAGCGACAAATAATCACAAACCCAAACAAAGGCGCTTCCGTCTCATTAGCTTTCACCGAAAGGACGTTAATTAACGGATCGCACCCGAGTTTTGAAACTGTTGACGTAATCAAATTGAAAACTCAAACACTTACCTTTAAAACATGAGCCTAGGTTCTGTCATCCACAGTAGAAAACATTGAGCGCTCCGCCATTCTGAGTTCGAGGTCAAAATACTGCATATGCAGCCGTTTAATACAGGTTGATCGAAGGCATCTTCCGAGAAAAATCTTTAAACAGTTTAAAATACTGCCCCCTTAGCGGAATTTTGAGTATTTTCCTTAATTCACTTGAACAAATCTTCCGGGACCGCTTACTTTCCCGTAAATGTGCTTTTAAAAACACCACCGAAATTATGACTAAACGAAGATATCACCACCTATAAACTTCTAAAAATCAACCAGCTAATGTTTGGTGTTAATTCAACATCCAAATCTTAAAACGTTTTTGTACGAAGCTGAGTTTTGAAGCCAAGCGTAGCGCAATAAATTCTAAATTATTATTTATTTTAAGATATAAGTGATTATTTTATGGCGCCTTGCGAATTCGTGCTCCAGTTACTCTCAATAACTATTGCGAGCGAACTTTGACCAATTCGCTCGTTCCGAATATTCCATCCGCAAAGAGAACATCAAAATTTCTAAGATTTTAATCGTTCTGTTTTATATGAAAAAATATGTTTACTGGGGTTGTGTTTCGTAATATAAAAACAGAAAAAGCGCTAAAGATAATACAGTGCATGTAATAAGTACCTACCTAAGCCGAAGAGAGTAAATAAATGAAGGAACGTTAATAATATTATATGCAACAATCGCAATTATGAACGTAAGCAAAATGTATGTAAAATGGAATTTCTGTTAAGGAAAATAAATGAAAAAGTACTTTTTGTCAAGTAATCTTGTAATTTTATGGAGAACATAGATTAAATCTCGTGATTTCGTAAACCTTTGATGCCCCAGTTCATTTGAATTTCCTTATTATCTTTTATGCCCAGATGCTGCTATGAGGAATAATAAATAGTGTTTTAAAAGCCTTTACCCTATAAAGAATAAGAGTTAATAAGCTAACTTATTATAAGAAGTTTGTAATTTACTTCACGCAAACGAAATGATAACAGAGCGCCTGTATTTTAAAAAGACAGTTGAAAAGTCCACATATAACATTTATACTTCTCATCTGGAATGAAACCTAGATGGGTGAAAAATATTTTCTATTTTCACACACTTCATGAGATGTAAGTAGCAAATCAAAAGCCTAGGTTATTTAGGGTTTCGTTCTAATACAATTAAAATTCATATTTTATTTTTATGCAAAGAGGTCATTATGGCGCACAAAGTCATAATGAATGACTCTCCCCTTTCAGAATTTTACTAATTTGGACAAAACTACATGCATGAACCTAGAAATGTTTTGAAGATGTTAACTTCGTAAGTCAGACCGAGCCCTGGTCACGCATGGCTAGAATAGATGCACACTGGTTCTTTTAGAAGATGCCGCGTACTAGGTCTTGGTCCTGACCACACATGCTATGAAATTCTTACATCAAGTCATCTTTTAAGTTGTCTGTATTCAGAGTTACTATCACGTCAACGTAGGACATTATTCTAAAAGAACAGTTAACTTCACAAACTTCCCCTCTATGGTGAGTTTCCACAGAAATAGTCTCTGAAGTCTGATATACAGTATGTGGCCGGTCTCTTGAAATATCAATCGAAATGCTGAATTGGGTATTACGCTAAAAGAATCAAAATTAGTGGGTTTCAATAATGATTACCCTGCGGTATAACACAAATATATTTAAATTACGAAGGCCTACCAGCTTTACACTCTGAACATTTTCCGTCACTTAGAGAAACCTCTTTCAGAGCAGGATAGGATAGCATTGATTTGCGATGCTCTCATAACTTCCATTTTATTTATCCTTTGGAAAGTGGGCGTCCTTGAGTAGACACAATTCAAAGAAAAGATGTTCCTTCGGAAACGTTAAGAAACTTTATTAGGGACATATTCGACCCTGGTTCCCCAGGTTATTGTGAGACTTGAAGTAAGTGTGCGAAACATAAAATTTAAGACGGGCCAAAAAATCGATATTGCTTACTCCTTCCTGCAAATGGCTGACATTGTGGAGTGAACTCCCGTTTTGATCAACTGTCGCTTATTCCATTTTTCTTTCACATTGCCGTACACAGTATCCAATTTGATGTGTCGGTTAATGTATGAGTTACCTGATTAAATGGCATCCAAAAATGCATGGACATTCTTAGATGGACAGGAAGCAACAATATGGGTTTTGTCCCAGGCAAATTTGTGTCCAGCTTCCAACATCTGCATGGTGACTTGGCACAAGTGATGTCACCTCCTTACTGCCAATTGATATCCGTATATGCCTGTGTCAGCCAACTTCCTCACATGACCACAATATACCACACTGCAACAATCGCATGCAATCTTGTACACGACTTCCTTTTATTCACGTAGCCAACCCTGACCTCAGGGTGAACATGCCAGTTTCGTATTGTAGATGTTGGTCTGTGTGTCACATAGATTTGAGGATTCCTCCAGTGTCTTGAAACGAGTTCCGACACGTTCTAGATATACGGAAGGGTTCACCAGTTTTTTTTTATCTGGGCGCTTGATTGGAACAATTTATTTCCTTGCCTTTTTCTTTTAACTCCTGCAGTATAATGCATCGATGCAAACAATCTCTCGGATAATCTGTTCTGGAAAATAGTTGAAACAATTAATTAAGTTTACTTAGGTAGAGCTTTTTATCAGAACAGTGCGTTTTTGCTCGATTGAGTAGGGTGTTAAAAGTACTTCACTTGTGAGTGACAGGGGGGTTGCTCTTGTCTGAAAATTAATTTTCTCATAGGGTAATTTGGAGTTAACCGATTTGTGAAATGCCCCGTCAGTCTTTTGCTGTACGACAATGTCAAGAAATGGGACTTTATTGTCAACTTTCAAGTGTGAAGGTGAAACATTGTATTGTTGAGTGATCGCAATCGATATTCGTTTAAATTAATAAAAAAATCTCCCATCAAATTATAATCGTTGAATACGCAAAGTTTTGGCTTAAGACGCCAACTATATTATTTTAACTTACTCAGGTGTCGGAGTGTTCTGTCGGTTGCACTCTTAAATATAAACCCATAGTACTAGGCGCTTATTCGTTACATTTGAGCGAAATTTGTTCTCAGTTAGCATCTTAAATGAAGCCTTTCCTTCCTAGTAATTGTATTCATGCCCCTTTGGGAAATTCCTGCCTATATAATAGATAATTTTGAAAACCTCACCAACTTTTTCCTTGAATGTCCTTAGGGGGTCGTTCATATGGTTTACCAGATATTGATTTACGCTTCAGTTACCTCAGAGAAGTGGCCTATAAAGTTAAATCAGTTGTTGCATAAGGTATAAAAACACAATAAGTAACAAATAGGTCGTTTTAAATGTGCGTATGTTGCAATATGTGCTCTTCTGTACGGCACAGGTACTAGCTAAAAGCCCAATTGTGTGTTTCACCGATAGGCTTCTGCTGCACGATATGCATGAGTTATCCGATGCAAATCTTATAGGCTCCGGCTGAAAGTTAATGTCAATCTTTTGAGCGAGATGACCGCGTATTATACCTAACCAGCAGCAAACGATTTTCGCATGAGAACGTTAAAAGGTGGGCACATATTGCGGAAGTGTTGTCATGGGCATCGAAGACGTCTCAATAGACAAACAATTTTAATCCTGGACATATGTTACCATTTCCTAATCAACGACAGAGTGTAAACTCGAATTTTTAAAAGTCAGAGTTGTCAGGATATGGTCTCATAGTTTAAAATTTCATGTACGTAGATGCAAACTCAGTAAGCGCATTGTGCAAGGAACAAAACAATTCATATTTTAAGCTAAATGACAAAGTGCGCTGTTCTAACGCTGACAAGTTGGCAGTCTTAAATGATAGATCTTTTTGAAAAACATAAAATTATGCTGAAAGGCCTGAAACCTCTTGTTTATTGCCAATTAGAACATTTCGAAAGATGATGTCACAGAACTTTTGGAATCCGAAAACAACGGTTGGAGTCCAGCGTAAGCTTGCAAGGGTTAAAAAGGAAGAAGTTGGGATGCAAGTCCCGTTAAACCGATATCAAAAGGTGTTGAAAGTTTGCCTGCGTTTAGACTGATCAAAAAGAAATGATACGGAACTTGCACCGCGGAGGATATGAAAAAAACGCCTTCGATCTATCCATCGAGGTTATTTCTATTTTTCCCAGACATTATTTGCCTACGCACCTAGCGACTACAGTCTATGACACTTAATGCAAAGATAAAGGACTAATAACATGTTCGTTAAGCAGATTTTTGATGGCCTGCCTCGACTGTTGCTGATTGTGAACAGGCGAATGAATATTGCCTTTCAAAGACAAGGGAGACTAAAGTGCCCATTTCTGGCTTATTAGTCGTCATCAGCCTGTCATACCAAATCCCAGATAGAACACCGCCCGAGGATCGAACCCGTGACCTGTTGGTCAGACGTCCAACGCCCTAACCGTTGAGCCACAGGCTCGTTGTCTTGCCGGTTTAGATCGGATCTTGTGGTGGTTCGCGACTCGGGAGAGGCGAAACCGCATTCATAGGGTACCAGAATATATTCCTCTGACCTAAACATTGCAATTCTATGCAAAATTAGCTTCATTGTCACAAATAAGTTGAGTACCTAAAGCTACATGCTTAGAGGGGAAATGTATTCACAAACTAATGGTCATTTAGGGGCGTGAAATGTAGTCATCGCAGATGAGACACTGGGAGGAAATATCAACAAGAACGTTATGATTAGGAAGACAATCGGTCAACAGCATAGCCTGGCGTGACATTTGGTGCAAAGAGTGAACGATGCTTTTGAGCAACTTTGGCTTGCAGAACTCGGCACAGGCAAAATCCATAGATTTTGACAGAAACATCTCATTTTCGGGGAAATGGATTTTACTGCACAAAACGGATAAACGAACTTTGAGGGCCCCTTTTGAATATACATTCACAATTCCAACGTTATCAAGTTTGAACGCTGACAAATCGACTCAAAAATCATTTGCCATAATTAACTGCATCTTTTGCTTGAACACTCAATCGAGCGTTTCAAAATGGTTTATATGCACAAATTATTACAACCGATGAAGAGCGGAAATGATATTAGTGTAGAAATGACCATACTAAAAGCATCATTATGCTTATATTAAACAGTATAGCATGTATCACTTGTTGAGGTTTTTACTTATCAATATATATTCCTATGTCTTCTTTGACAATATTGCTCATTCAATGAGACTTGCGCTGCATCTACCGCACTCTCTCCTCCTCCCCCACCTGAGTCCGGTGTCAAGACAGAGTCAAGAAGACCGGAGGCGGGAGAGGACGCAGGTGGCTGGTGCGGCCGTGTCCCCTAAGTCCTAGCCGCCCCTAGGTGTGCCACCACACCTATATGTTCGGCATTTGTTATGGGAAGCGCAACCCGAATAACGCATGCCATGCCCTTATGTGGCCCCCGTGTTGGTCCAACGCATCTACCACGTGGCCCGTTTAGGGGGCGAGGGCAATACACAGCATTGCTGATTATCATATTATTCCTAAGCAGTTCGCGGGGGATAAATTATCTGATATCCCACCATGCAATTGACGTCGTATTTTTATGATGAAGGTCTTCTGTGGTTTCATGACTTCAGTAAAACAACGTGGGACGTTGTGCTTACCACCAGTGTCATTTCAGTTCAAAATGTCAGCTTTCAGTCGCCATGTAGGGAAGGACACTGAAATATTAATGTATTGCGAGTGAGTCTTTCGAGTGAATTCGTACAAAATCAGTTTTCCAGTCACTGACGAAATTAAATTTCGCGTTAAATTGCGTATGGAAATCGTATATCCAGTATTAAACAGTTTACTAATTGCTTTTGTTATGATGTTTAGGACTCTAGAAGACCCAAAAATAAAACTTCTTTTATAGGGTTCTTTGTTGGTTAAAAATATATCATCCAATTTGCGAATCAAGTTTATAATGCGGTTCTTATATTTCGGAAAACGTAGACAATAATAATACTAAGAAGAATTTAATTTCAAACGATATAAACAGATGACATTTAAGGAAATACTGTTTAGTAGTCACAGTTTGAGGACATGATTGAATCGCTAACTGCATTTTCAGAAATATTGTGATTTCTACCACCAAAATGTAAATCTTAACCACTTTTTAATTGTGTGTTTTCAACATTACATAGGAAAACTTTTATCATTTTATTTGAAGGTAAGACGTGACACTTACTTTACGAATTTCCTATTGATGTTATTATATCTTAGTTTTTACACTGTACTGGTAAGAAATAACTTTAAGGTTAATGCTGGAGTTATGAGTTTAAGAGATTTTTTCTGATATATTTGCCTGGTCAGCTTGCATAAAAATGACAATTTGATTATTTGATTCAAATTATTTAGAGAATAATTCCCAAAACATAAAAGAATGATAAGCATTCAGTCCAACATCGACCGCATTAAATTAAACAAAAAATGGGATTTCTTAAGTATTAAATAAACATGAACTTTTAAAATTTAAAATATTTTAAAGATTTATATTTCCTCATTTGTGGAGGTAGTGCCTAATTAAGTATTAATCAAAAATTAAAGATTAACTCTTGTATTATTTTGCACGTAAAAGTAAATATTTAGTAAAAATACACATTTATCCTAAAACACGGATAAACTGCTGTCGAGAGATTTTCAGAGGAGATCTTATAAGGCGGCAAAGTCGTCTAGGCCTAGATGGTCACTGAGATATGGGTGTCTGGCAAAAATCATTCGGAGCACTAAGCCATGTTTTAAGTCATCAGTCTAAAAGGATTCTTATCACAGAAAGTGGCAACAAAAATACATTTTTGAGAAGGCATAACAATACAAATAATGGGTTAAGAATTTCCAGTAAAGCATCCCAATCTTTTATGAGTTTACAAAGTGTTGATGTCATTTTATTCCATTATATTAATAATTACCATCGGATTTGCTTTCATTTGATTTCACTGCGTAAGATTCTTTGTAACTAAATTAATATTTGCATGTAAATTGGCCTACTCGGAGAGGTTTTAAAAAGAATGTCGTTAAGAAGTTTAAGGAAATCTTGTAATTTTTTCAGAGACTTCCTTGTTTTTGAATAAATTTTGCTGGTAATTTACGATTAACGACGTTCATAAACTTGCATGTTTATTTTCAGGCATATAGGACTTTTACTGGCATAGAAAATACGTTAAAATATTATCGAAATAGTGCACTATTACACGCGTTAATCATAGCACAAATCGGTTCATTTTATTTTAAAACAAAAAATGATTATTTTTAGCAAGCAATAAAAACTTAACTGAACGGTTAAAAAATAGTGATTGGTGCCTATGAGTTTAATTAGGGAAATCTATTTGTTCCGATGCTCACATCTGTGCTGTAATGGTTCATGGCAAACACCGAACAAATTAACTTCATTTTGTAGGCCAACTTGAAAATGGAGGTTACTTGGTTCCCTTTCGTGTGCATTATTCATCTATAAACCTAAAATAGTAAATTGTCAGTTCCGCATGTGACATCTTTCATTCTGGTTATGTTAGACAACTACATTTTAACACAGATACGATATTACATTTGCGTGAAAAAAATATATGTCCTATTCCGTCACAACTCTTAGGGCATTTCAAAAGGTAGGTTTGTTTGAGCTGTCTAGTATACTAGGCAACGTATTTTTGCGCACAGTTTAGCTCTCAAATTAAAAATGACGGTGATTGGCTGAATAATCGGCGTTAGGACTTTTAACTTCCGAACGCCGCAAAAAACCGCACACTTTTGTTTTATTTTGCATGCTGATCCGTCACCATTTTGTCAGTGGGAACGTCAACCTAGTTACACATGGTTGAAATCGGTGTCGCGCTCGACGATGCTGGTTTGTTTTATTCCAAGACGTGAGTGCAGTGAATGTCTTCTTCTGACAATTTCTCTTTTTTGGGTTATTGTGTAGCGGCCGAGCATAGTACTGGAGGTCTTGGATCTTTGGACTGAATAATTAAAGCACTACTCGAATGGTTATGAGGGGTGTTACTTACATTTTTTCACTGGTTACTATATAACTTAAACCTTTTATTTATTTTCTTGATTTGAAGTTTGTTTAATTAAAAATGTTCAAGTGAGAGCAAAAACCAGTACTTCTTCTGTAAGAAATTAGTTGCGAACATTTGTTAGAAGCAATTACGCTAAAATAAGCACAGTTTCCTATTTTTGTCAGCCAGTGTACTGAACGAGCCAATGGCACCAGAGTTCGTTCGACTTCGGCTTGTGCTCTCGTAACAAATGCCAAGCCTGGGGTGCGTAGTGGCACGCATAGGTGGCGGCTTACACCACATCAGCCATCGACGCCCGATCCCGTCTCCGGTCTTCTTGACTCCCTCTTGAAACCGAGCACAGGCAGAGTTCGGTAGCTGCAACGCAAGTCTGCCATCACTTAAAACTAATTCATGAGCAAGACACCGTTTATGCACCACCCTCCTCTGCAGCACATCGTGTACGTCATCGGAATCGGCAGTCAAACTGTCGGAGGTGCATGAGGCTTTGGAGGAGAATTCAGTGTACTTGCTTTTGGATGGTCTCAAACATGCCCAAAATAGCCTTTCTGGTGCACATTTGATAATAAATCAGACCTCTTAATTTTATACTCAAAGAAGGGGGATTTTCCAATTTTGAGCTACGAGTTTCATAGTGAAAACTGTTTGATTCCTATTTGAGGAGAATCATTTATTCCACTACCCTAGAAGAAAGATCCAATATGAGACTCATTGAGTTTCATAATGCGATTAGATCATGTTGCATACTTCAGAGGAAACATTATTAAACGAACAGATGGAATACAAGCTACATGGAAAAATTGTGGTTTTAATTAATCTCCTAATTATATATTTCCAAAATCAGAAGGTACACTTTCAGTGCGTGAAAAATTAGCGCAGCGTAATTACGTGTTTTATATACGAAATAATAGAATTCAATGAAAAGTTCTTCGGGAAACGCTAAGAAACTTTATTTAGATAAATCTTCGACGCTGGTTCCCTGGTCATCAAAAGACATGGAGTAAGTTTGCGAAAAAGTTAAAATTTAAAACGTGCCAAATAATTCAGTGAGTAGCAATACTCATATGCCTGTTTGTAATTAAGAAATTTTATAATACGGAATGGCAATGTACATGCCTTAAGAAACCAAAATCCTTTTTCCAACCCTATCACGTGAAGAGAAGAAAGTTTGGAAAATCTAAAAAAACTGATAAAAACATCTCATCCTATCTGCGGGAAAAGGAGGTTCAATAGCCATCTTGAACAAAAAGAGTTACGATAACAAGATGCTGCATTTCTACAAGATTGTTCAACTATAAATCCCTTAACGTGGATCCTGGCAAAATGCAGTCTATCAGGGAGAAAGAAAATATGAGGAGATATTGCCATATTCTTGAGACAAGCCGAACCGACCATAGCTAAAATCCAAGGACTATATACGATCTACAAATCCTAAGAACCACTGCGACCGATGGTCTCCTTTATCGATGCACCCAATTATAAGATATCTAAGTGGCTTTTCTACAAACTAAATTCATCGATAATAAATTCTGAAATATCTATCGGGAACCCTGTAAATTTTCTGAAAAACAATTGCAAGGACTCCAGATTGCAGTAGATGAAAAAATGATATCTTTCGAGGTTGTCTCCCTCTCTCTCTTTATATCAAAACCATTCGATTTGACAAGGCAATACACAGAAGGATACCTGTAGTCTTATGACATGGATGCTTCTGTATCGCCCTTGCTTGAACTCCTGTATCTTTGCTGGGAAACGAAATTTTCTTTCTCACAAGGAAACCATAGCCAGCTAAAGGAGCCCTTATGGGTTCACCTATCTCCGGCTTCCTGCTTGAGGTACCGATGCAAAAAGTAAAAGCTAGGGCCTTACCACTTGTAAACCCCAAATTTATGGGTAAGCTATGTGGAGGACACGTTTGACATCGTTAAAAAGAATCAACTATTAACGCCACAAAGCGTTATTACCTCAACGTTGCCAGTTATCACCTTAACGTTGGAAAGAGAAGTTGACAGTAAACTCCCCTTTCTTGATGTCCTCGTACAGCGAAAGACTGACGGGACATTTCACACATTGGTTTATCCTAAATAATTATATTAGAAAATTGACTGGCATACCAGAGTAACCACTTTGTCACTCACAAGTGAAGTACTTTTAACACCCTACTTAATCAAGCAAAAACGCACTGTTCTAATATAGAACTCTACCAAAGCGAAGTTAGTTATTTGTTCAAACTATTTTCAAGAACTGATTATCCAAGAGATTGCTTGCATCGATGCATTATACTACAGGAGTTAAAGAAAAAGGCAAGGAACTAGATTGTTCCGATCAAGTGCCCAGATAAAAACTGGCGAACACTTCCATATGCCAAAAACGTGTCCGAACTCGTTGCAAGACACTGGAGGAATCCTCAAATCTATGTGACACACAGACCAACGATACCACTACGAAACCAGCATGTACACCCTAAGTTTAGGGTTGGCTATTTGTATAAAAAAAGTCGTGTTCAAGATTCCATGTGACTGTTGCTGTGTGGTATATCGTGGTCAGACGGTAATTTCAGCCTCCATACGCATACATGAATATCAATCGGCAGTAAGGAGATGACATCACTTGTGCCAAGTCGCCATGCATATGCTGGAAGCTGGACACAAATTTGCCTGGGACAAAACCCATACTGTTGCTCTCTGTCCATCTAAGAATGTCCATGCATTTTTGGATGCCATTTAATCAGGTAAGTTTGTAAAATTAACTGTTATTTAAGAAGAATATCCCACGTTGCCATGATAGTAACTTGGAATACAGACAACTACAAGATGACCTGATGTAAGAATTTCATAGCAGGTGTGGTCAGGACCAAGACCTAGTACGCGGCATCTTCTAAAAGAACCAGTGTGTGCATCTATTCTAGCCATGCGTGACCAGGGCTCGGTCTGACGTACGGAATTTCACATCTTCAGAACATTGCTGGGTTCGTGAATGTCGTTATGTCCAAATCAGTTAACATTTTAAATGGGAGAGTCAACCATTATGACGTTGTCTTCACTGCATAACAGTTTAAGCCTGCTTTCCGACTGACTTTGCTTTGATGCGTTTTTGCTGAGTACGCTATGGATTCCTTTTAAGTTACCTTCATTAATGCACGTTATCGGCTATTTCACACCAAGTGCTGAGCAGCCTTCTGCCAGTTGTGCCTATGTAACTCTGGGTGACTACTTAACAAAGACCAAGTCTGCTTCAAATACAACGGATGAGTTGCATAAGGCTTCTTTATAATATCTGTGGGGCCTAGCTGATTGCCTCTGCACGTCATTGCAGATTCAGAGGGCCTGCGTTAATGGGCCCACCTATGTCCGCTTAGGGATGTAACATGGTATTCTGGCGGATGTGCACTTCCTGAAGCTATGTGACACTCTATGGAAAATCGCCTAGGAGACTTACTTCGCTGCAGCTACATGACCTTCCCTATTCGAATATGCATACAAGTGCATCTGTCCTCCTGCTTTCTAGGATAGGATATTAAACTTCACTTTGCGTCTGGCAACTGAATATCATCCTGAATTCTGTGGATTTAACTTCATACAGACACGTGACCATTACTACTAAGAGTTCACGCTGGTCTTTACGAATGACATGCCATTGACACTTGGCTCAGTTATGTCATGATGTATCCTTTAGCTTTAGAAAGCGGAGTCCGAACAGTAGTTGAATATCCGTTCGGTGGTTGCCCTGTTTTGTGGTTCGTTAAATTTCACTGGACACAACTCATCTAACATAATTAGAAGTGTCACTTAAACGGCCTAAAAGTCGGTAAGAGCGGTCGAGAAATGCCTCGCTTTCCTTACTTCCTAAAAGCAACGCAGCGCAATTCGAACTCGATTTTTCGCGGCCGCTCGTGTTTTGATTGGTAGCCCGTTGTGTTGCGCGAAGATTATGATGGGCGCAAAAGACGGCGTGTACTGTAATCGGTTTATCAATTGGACGACCGTAAGCCTGTGCTCACGTAACCGTGGGCGTCACTTCCTGATTTGACACGCTGTCGTGCGAATGCTATCGCTGACTAACGTTGGGTTTCCTGTTTCGGCCTATTTATAACTGCTTTTTCTGACCTTTTTCAGTATGTCCGGAGGCATTTCAAATACTGCATTTAGACTTAAAGTACAGCGAAACTACCGTGATACTTTATGACGTATAAACGAAAATGTGAAAGGTACACGGTGGACTTCCCGTGGCGGCTGTCATGCCTCAGTCAAGATATGCAACATTGTGTAAAACTTTCGCCAGAATCAGTTTCGTTGGAACTCCACGGTCGGATTAGCTGTGAAGCCTAAAAGCAGTCCAAAATTCACAAATTGTTTTCTGAATATGATCTGCTGTATCGAAAGCAATTTGAGAGATTTCGGTGTGATCACTTTTTGCATTTCTTGCATATAATTGCGTCCTGCCCTATTCCCTCCTGTACTCACATAATACAAATTTTTCCGTTCACGGAGTAGTGTCAAATGCTGTGGACTGGATCGTGGTCCAGTCTGAAAGGGCGTTTGTCTTATTTTTAACACGAATGATTGCTTGTATGATTACTTCTACCGGTTACTCTACGCTTGGAGCACACCAGCGCTATCTGTACTGCAAACATCTGCAGTGTTATCAATCCTGCTAAAACTAAGAAAAAACGATTCCATCAGACGGGGTATGTGCTAGTTGGAGGAGGGCTAAGCTTCTTAACTTTAATTCGAAGCATGACATGTGTATAACCCTTTTATGAGAGTTGTGGTCTACTGATTTGGTACGTCATATATGGTTCCAGCAATTCCAATCGTATCATTTTACCAAACCTCGGACAAATCACTCCTGCCCACTAGCAACCGGAAGACATTTTAATTTGACAAACATATTTATGCCAAAAGAATTTTTGCCTCGGTATATAGACATTTGACATAAGAAGAGCGTACTGGAGTCACAAACCTACGGCTCTTGTGACCGTCGTTTATAAAATTAACTGTTTTATATTATTTTTCAATCCGTTAACTACAATTAAGTATATTTGCCGACCCTGGTATAATCGTCTCGGTGAGATCTGTTTATTTCTATATATGACAAAGTAAAATATCGTAGTTCCTCCCTGCAAACCCAAATGCTATCTATAAAAAGTTACCCAGGAATATAAAACGTCTACCAACTTATCTACTGCTTAAAAAACCCTATTTATTTTCTACATTCAGGGTAACTGCCACACGCTTTACTGATAAAATTACTTATCTTACGGTTTCTGTTAACCGAGACTCTGAAATATGTTAACGATTGTGAAGGCGATGTTTAAATATTGGTCATCAGAGGCATAATCCCACGATATGTCACACATGCCAGGATGCCAGCTTATGAATGGACTTCCTTTTGGCAGATTTCCGAATTCCACTAACTAGGAAATGGCACTCAAGTATGCAATCGTTCCCATGAATTCCGATGCTCTTGTAAATTCAGTTAAATTGTATATAAATCATACTAAAAACTAGTATTTCTTGTACTCACTTGACAGCTTAGCGCATTTTCTTTCAATTTTATGCTCAAAGAAAGATTGTCTTTTGTTTAAAAATAGTTTCAAATTATGAGAATTTTTAAGACAAGGAAATATGCATTTAAAAAGCACCGTATCTGCCCGTATACTAGGCTTAGGGTGTATTCATTTTTCCCCAGTATTGCGCCAAATTTTATGAAAATGGTATGATATATTTTTAATTTACATAGAGGAATATGTGGTTTCCCTACATGGAAAGCTTACAATTTGTAGACTCAAAAACACAAGCCTAGATGCCGGGCTCAAAATTATTCAAGAATAAGGAAACGTGTTGCAAACCTATATATTCCCTTTCTTTGTGTATAAAGTCGGAAGAACGCGTTTCTACCAAATAATTATAATAAAACGTGGTTTCGGGATTTTTTATATGAAATATATATTTTAATTTATAAGAGCAATGAAAATCAATAGAAAAATGCATACTACATGAAGTTTCCCGTTTTACCAAGTAGGGATGTTTACACGGCATCCCACCATGTCTGGGTGATACTTAGATAAATTATTAAGTAAAAAACATGGAGATAAGTTTCGGGAGGATGGATTTTTATGGTCAGCCCCGAAATATCAACGAACATCTGAGACAAAGAAAATCAAATACTCTGCAAAAACCACCTAATGCCCATTCAACAAATGAGAAGTGTAAAAAATAATGGCAAGGGTGTTATAACGTTCTTCCGACATAGGTGCTAGCTAAAAGCGTAGACACGAGTTTTGCCGATGTTTCTAATGCTGCATGATGCAGTTGTGAGGGATTCCGCTCCTCAGGGGGTTGATGGATGGCAGATTGGAAAGATTTAATAGAGTATACCTCAACACAAAACTGAACACGTATCAGCATTCAACCCGCTACAAGGTAAGACTGTCAATGATATATATCCAGATACAACAGGTTTAACAATGTTCAACCTCAGTGGAAGAAATTTTATCAGCCGAAGATGGCCAGACTGATGTTCGAAAGTTGATCCTCAACTAGCACAATTAACTAAACTATTGATCTGCATCCAGACTAACCAAGCGGGGCAGACAATATAATTGAACAAATCGTGCCTCCTTCAACAGTCAGTACCTTCATAGCCGGTGGAAAGAGGCAGCCAGAGATAATTCGACTGACGTTGTTGGTACATCCTGCGACAGCCGATCAGTCCATCCGATTACGATGGGATGGCCTATTGGCACACAGACGTCGTAGCAACTATACCGGTCACACGAGGATCAGAGGTCAAGATAGTCCGCCAAGGTTTGGCCACGGTGGGGGCGAAGCCAATCCTCGGACAGCAAGACGGTCAGAGTGCAAACAACAGGTCAGAGGATAATACGAGACAGATAGCGAAGTAGAACCAATTCAGGCCAGCAGCAAAAGACACTTTCCCACTCTATTCGTCGAAAGTAAACGAAACGTTAAGACAATTACAATAGGGTATTTTGTGCATTTGTCTGATCGCGAACGTCAACTGCTATCCAGAAATTTAGTGGTGGATTTTATAGACGTTTGTTGATTATTCGTTAACCCAAATAAATTCAAACTGATTTAAAATCAACCATTAATTTTTTAATAACTTACCCAAATGTACCTTTCTCATTGGTTATAATTCTACTTGAGAATATACGTTAATGAACATGGTTTTATTTGGCTCTTTCACTCATTTCTTCGTGAAAGCTTTGGTTGCACTTATCGTCCATTTCTTAACCTGAAGTCAATGGAGATTTTGAGGATCTAGACTACGGTCTGTTAAAATCGAAATAAGCAATTACCTGCAGGTAACCGCCTCCACTGGCCGGTTAAAAATTTTTAATTCAAATACAGCCTCTTCTACTGCTTCGCATTTTCTCCAAAATAGACTTAAAACATTTTGATAGCAACTTAACGATCCATTTAAAAGTTCTCGTTCAGCTCCCTTATAGATAGCACAAATATTTGAATCAGCCTTGAAAATTCGGCCCGCACGATAGAGGCATAGGGAGTCTCGGCAATAAGTGATGCAAATGCTTCCAAATCTATTGCTCAAGCCTTCAATGTTTGATGGTCTGCTAAGCGTCGGAATGTCGATCCGCCTTTTCTTGACTGTAACAAATATTTTGTCCCAAAGGTTTTAAGCAAAGCAGAATTGTTCAATTCACTTTTGCCAACCACTTTACCATTGAAACTAGCTTACCTCCCTCAATCCCACTGCTGTCAAATTCACATCTAACAACCTTTAATTTCTCGCCTTCAAGTATTCAAAAAGAAAAAGCTCGTCCAAAACATTCACGTTCGGTCGAAACTGATATCATTCCAAACTAACTATCTAAAGAGTTAAGAGATTTTCCAGCTTTACTGCGCAAATTATTGTCAGTATTTCTCGAAAACGGTTTCTTCTCCGATTATTGAAATACTTCTATTATAATTCCAGTTTTTAAATCTGGTTCCCGCTCTGACATTCGTAAATATCGTGGTGTTCATAAAACGCCCTCTCTTTCTAAGCTTTTTGGAAAACGAATTGCAAACACAATTAGGGATTTTTGCATGAGTAATCAAATTCTCGTTTCCTCCTAACATGGCTTTTTACCGGATCGCTCTTGTGAAACCTGCCATTTGTCTTTTTTAAATCTACTAACCTATCTTCGAAATGAGCATCTATCTGTAGTAGTTATATAATTTTGATCTTTGCTAAGGCATTTCGAGTAAAGTGCCTCATAGACGACTTTTAGCTAAATTAGCGGCTATAGGACTTCGTAGTCCTCTTACTGACTTTATTAAATCATATCTATCTGATCGAAAACAAACAGTTTTAGTGGGGTCCTCTTAATCAAGTGCTACCTCGATTGTGAGTTGTGTCCTTCAAGGTACGTTGTTCTTACTTAACCTAAATGATATTTCATCGATAGCTTAACATCCTCAATCTTATTTTTATGCTTATGATCTAAAATGCATGTATTCCTTCTCTAACTCTACGGCCGAACGATGCCCAGAACACATTCATTCGGACTTAGACGCTCTTTCGTCATAGAGCTTCACATGGCAAATGGAGTTCTCGCCTTCTAATTGTCGCTTCATGTGTTTTGGACCTGTAAGGCTGCCGGAACCTGTCATTCATAAAGGATGACCTATGACTGAATTTTGCTCCACCAATAAATTAGATCTTTTGCCTATAGAAGTACGGCCAAAGCTGCTCAGATATGCAGCTTTATTTCTTATAATTTTTACGTTCCCGAAATTAAATTAAGAATTTACGTATGTTTGTACCTCCCATTCTTGAATTTTTCTGTCTTTTCTTCTGTTTAATGAAACGAAGCTAGCCATTCAAAAATTTAAAATGACAAAGAAATTTCACAAAAAACTCCTGTATCTGACTCTTTCAAATATTTCCTATTCCAGCAGATACCAGCTGACGAAGCTTAAATTTCTTTGCGTCGGGAGACTAGAAGCAGGCTTTTTTCTCCTTTTTCCATTTAAAAGTAGCTCAAATCTTCCCAAGTTTTTTGTCATTACGCCCGTTAGTCTTCCTTATAACATAAGAAATTCAGAACTAATTATGCCTCCTCCTGCATTCTACGCAACTAAACGCTCTCTATTCGTTGTTTCTAGGTGAAGCTTTCTTTGGAATAACTTTTGTCACTTTAAATTAGGTCGTTAACTAGTCTATCTGCATTGAAGCGATGACTGCACATTTATCTTAATACTGATTCTATTAAATCTCTTATTTTCTCCTCTTTTCCGAGCAGCTTTCTCCATGACTTGGAGAAAGGACCATCGGGAATTTAAATGACCTTCTCGAAACTATTTTTTCTACTCCCATGTCGCCCAGGAACCATGATGTCTCCTTATACCACCAGTCATTCTAACGATGAGGTCAGTTTGACGTACACATTTTGACGTACACAGTTTAAAATTCTCCCGTTTCGTTGGATACTTAATATCATCAGAATTAAATTCTGGATTCTAAGATGCTAAGGCCTCGAGTACACTGATGCCTTTTCGCGAGATTTTGTTTTATGCGCCTAAAGTGATCAAGAACAAATCATATCGACGTTTCATCATCCCATTCTGAAATGCTACTGCAGTATTAGCCTGCTCTACCCCTTTACCTTATTTCCCTAGAATCTTTTTGTTTCTTCTTACCTCTTTTCGAAATGGAGGCCTACTGAACTCTGCCTACATTTTTAAGATATGGGTTTTTCAGTGCCCATTTTCTAGTTCACAATTAATTTCAAAACCACTAAATATTGCTCTACCAGGACAAGTTCTGCCTACATTATTTCATATTTTTACATTTTATCTGCACACAATGTCAATTTTATTTTGGTACTAATGGTTGTTTCGACAGTGCCTTCCCGGCGCAAAACAAACATAAATTCTTAACTAAAAATTCTAAAACAGGTTGGAGTGCTGAATGCGTTCCAACACCCAGTAATTCTGCTCCCCTTTCCATCCTCTGCCTTATGGAGAAAGCAATATGCACTCCTGTAGACGGCCCAGGCTAACCCCGGTCGCTCTTCCCCTAGACCAAATCGTGCCCGTCTTGGAGGTAGCGAGCCGCCTGCGATTTCTTAGCTGCCCTACTGAGAAAGAGCACTGCTTACAGCTTCGCGGAGAACGATACTATAAAAAGACACCCTAAGCAACCGCTGGACTCATGTCCTCTGCAAACTGCCCACTGCACACATTCTTTGTCGAAACAGTCGAACACACAACGACCTTCGTCCACATATTCCTCTTCATACCCGACAGGCTGTTAGAGTGAGTCTGTATGGAGTTTTCGTTTTCTTTTAGACTATCCGTGGAGCAATGATCGGATAAAAGAACGGCACTACTCACTTCAGAATGGGCGCGCTGAAGAATGAATATTGCTGCCCTAAACAGGGCCAGTTGAGGGGGTTGTACGGCTGCTGAAAGCTAGAGCGATGCGGTACTGACTTCGACTTTGTTATCCGGAACAGCATCGTGGGAGCCGAATTTTCCATCATCCTCATCAGCGACTACGCCCCACTTACTCCTCATGGAGGCATCTCTGATGAGGTGCAGAACAAATGCTACGTGGATCTGTACGCCCTCATGTTGACTGTGCCGAAGACGGACGCCTGGTTTTCCGTGTCCAATTGAGCGCCTAGATCCCAGATCACGTTGCCTGGGATTGCTAAGTCAGCGCGTTCTCGGTAGTTCTGCGAACGTGCACAGAACATTTTCTCTGATGACCAACACCTTTCACATTCCGATGCAGCAGAAGGCAGCCTGAATGTATTCCCGATCACGGTGCCAACACCAGCTAGACTATGTTCTCGTCCGTAGGCGAGATTGACAAGACGTGCTGGTGACCAATGCGATCCGCAACAACAATGGCTGGACGGATCTTTGCTTCACCCACTTCAAGATTAGGCCCTCGATTCAATACCGCAGAATGCCACAAGGTAAGCTACCACCAGGTAAGTTAAATAAGGCATTGTTTTAATATCAGTAACCGATTTTCCCAGCGAATGCCAGACGTCCAGACACTGGATTGTGACGCCACTGTGGGAACACGGTTATGCCAGTTATGAAACTTCATCTCGTCCACCGTGCACGCCATTAACACTGGGACCTGCTTGGCAACGAGGGTGTGACTATTAGCAAAATATTCGCGATAAGAACTGACTTCACTAAAACTTAATTACACCGCCGGATTGACGACAACAAAGCAGCATTCTTTAGATGCCTACACCTTAAAGAACAATGACTGCGGGAAATGCTGGATGCAGAGATGACCCGCAAGGCCTGGGAAATCAAGAATAACGCTGACCACAACCAACTAAAACTTGATAAATGCAGGCTCCCAATGCGGACTCGTAACGCAAATGGCTAGAACGTTGGTTGTACTAAGGCCTTACAATTCTTGTTGTGGGTTCGAAGCTCACCAAGGCCCCCGACGTTTTTACAATTTGGTCAAATGGATTCTTAAACTTCGTCAACGTCATCTACAGCCTCTGCATCAAGGAAACTGCACTGTTACTCAGCTCCGATGACGCACTAATTTTGACGGATAAAGCCGAGCATTATCAGCCGGAAATGATCCTGGTGGATGTGCGGAGTAGAGACTCCCAATACCTTTAGAAGTCACGCTCTTATACTTATTATCAAACGTCATTCATTTCGTAAAAGGGCTTTTCCACTCTTGCTACTAAAAGAACCCTGCTCCGTCCATATGTGCAAAACTTGCTCATACATTTGTAACTAATAAGGGAAATTTTTGACCCAGCTACCGCTGCTACCACTCTTATTGCTATAAGGCTTTAAATACTATTGCTTATCCCTAATAATATTAGAACTACCACGCTTACTGATCATTTTATTATCGATAATATGACAACTGTAATTTCCCAGAAGCAAACGGCACATAGGACGGACGTTTGGGATAGAGTGCAGTGTTACGGACTCCGCGTGTAGGTGTGAACGTGAATCCAAAAAGTAGGGAGCCCCCTTACTTCAGACTTAGAAGGAAGAATGTCCGACTAAATTTTAATTCCTTCCAACGGAGAAATCAAACCTAATGTTTACATGGACAACAACGATGAAACGTCTGATCCATTACTGCGTTTGATCCCACCTCAGTTCGTTTCTCATTAGTTTTGCCACTCGAATTAGACGCACTTGGGGTGAGACCTCTGCTCCGCTGCCATTCCTCATAGTGCACACAGTTTGCTGTTCAAGCCACCACTTTGAATTCAAACTCTTAGCTTTAAATGTCAGTATTTGGCGCCATGGGTTGCTTTTCTTACCGCGAGCAAGATTGCGATGGCCGCGCATTGCGTTTCTGTTACATTTCATGATAATGGCATTATGGGAGCGTTGGCAATCTGGTGCGGTTAAACCGGTAAGCCCTTGTATCAGTGATCTCCAGCTACCATTTGAGTGACTCGCATTGTAACAGCATATCAACCGACCATTATCAATTGTAGCCATGGAAATTCAAGAGACTTTGTAATCTGGCCGGTCCTCAACCACAGGTCTTTACAGTAATGTGGCAAACAGAGTTCAGTACATAGAAAAATTTTTTTTTGAAAATTGAGAGTCCGATCGACGGCTCAGCGCATTTTCCTCACTATGAACAATCTGACGCGCTTGAATCTATCCCAGTGTGCTCTAAACCATGGCTTGCAAGGTTGTTAACTGGGACAACTGGGAGTGCGAGGTTAGCCCGATGTGTGTTTTGTGAAGTGACCAACTGGTGCACTGAGTGTCAGGCTGTCATTTCAACTTCTTAATGGGGCCTTTCTGGCACTTATATCCCGTGGGATCCGAACTAGGTGGACTGCACACCTAGAGGCGGCTCCAGGCGCGCCAGCCACCTGCGCCCTGTCTCACCTCTTGTCTCTTTGACTTGGTCACGGCACCTGGTCTGAATGGACGAGGAAGAGAGAGTACGGCAGCACAAGTTTACTCCATCAAAAATCTATTTCACACGCAAGTCACCGCACTTCCTTCCAGTCTGCTCTAAAACCCGTGGCGGACGTCGTCAAACTTGAAGGTTGAAGTGTAAATACTCCAACTATTGCCGCTATATTAGCCTAACGCTGCTATAGATCCAGGTTTGAGCAAGTTAAAAGCTTATTAGTACCTGGTAAATCAGCCCTTAGCTCAAAAACTGCCACTATACTTCTTCGGGACGGTCAAATTTCAAAGACCACCGACCGTCGAACGCAAAACAATCCGATTTACCTTTGATATGGCATATTTACTCGAGCTAACCCAATGCATGATGGGGAACAAAGACACAAAAATGTACCAACCTTACGTCCACCTTATTATCTGAGGTGACCAGTAGATACGCTAGTCTATATTTTCAGACAATACAAAAAACCGATGAGATGAAAGAGTAAAAATAGTGAATTGTGGCTTTTCCAATGGGCGTCAGCGAGACCCTTGTGAGCAAATATCTGCGTTACTAAGTTTAGGCAGTCAATGATGTGATATTGAATTTAACAACACACGCGCACTCAATTCGTTCTGTCCAATAGGAGAAGTCAATAAGCTATGAGAAGCGATTTAATCGACACACAGGGCAAGTTGCCATGAGATGTCTGTTGGTTTTCGTTGCAGAAAAAACTGTCAGGCCGGGAACGATGGTTTAAAGGTGTGGTGTTAACACGCTCGTGACATATCCGTGTAAACCTGAGGAAGCGACGCGTTGAATGTAGGGCTGTGATTGGTTGGTTCAAAGATAGGGTCAGAGGCAAAATCGTGAGGGGTCGAAGGTGACAAGGCACACCAGCCAACATGCGAGCAATAGCCCGAGGTGTCAGCGCATCCAAGAATTAGCTCAGATCAAGCCTGTGAGGTGGCCGGGCGTTCACAGAGTGACTACAGATCGGCAAGGTTTTCGCGGCCTTTGACTGAAAAAGGCGTGGGTAAGGGGACACTGGATTAACTGAAAGAACCCCCGTCCCATGTTACAATTTCGCCACAAGCCTGGAGGTTGCCTATCCACCAGGGCCTCAATCCAATCCCCAATTGGGAACTCAACAGAAAGGGTGGAAGAAAAGAGTTGTAATGACGTAATATTACGGTGTATTTAACACCAAACAGGAACATTTGAGTTCGTACAAAGTTGGACTGCAATAGGAGCCATCTGATGGTGTCCTTCAGGGGTTAGCAGCTTGACTGGCCTTCCGAGTCACCCAATGGTTGGACGGAGCACTAATCCTACCGGCAGCTTGTGCGATATCACCAGGCGCGCGGCCTATGGGCGGATCGGTAGTGCAACCTGGACATGATTCCTCAGGGCTGCGTAAGAATGAGTCGGTAAGGAAGGTTCCTCCCAACACTTCTCACTCCCCCCTTGAGCTAACTTGTACGGTTTGAGCCGCGGGTTCAACTGGCAACCAACCCGTTTGTGCTCTTCTTCGAACCGATCGTCTAATTGGCATAGGGAATGTTCCAGTAGTATTTCCGGTGATATTTTGGGCATCGATTGAGCGTGTCAGTGCATTTCGTGCAATTTATTTGATTGGCGTTGTGCACCCGAATGTCTGTGACGAACCTAATCTCGTATATGATGTCAGTGCACTTTCAGTGAACACTTAAGTGTCCACTTTTCTTAATTGTTCCTGTAAATCTTTTCCAGCACCGTCTTTACCGGATAAAACAACCGTTGCTATACCCTATCGTATTAGTTAAATTGTCTTTCGATGACGTTAGATGGTTGGTTTCATCAACAAAGCTGACATAGGGCAGCGGACGAATAACTTCATATGGAGTGCGATGTTTTCTCTGCATCGATGTATCTGCAGCAGAGACACCATTTGGAGTGTTTAGGTTTTGGGGTTGTCCGAGCGTTCAGCAGTTATTTTTCTAGAATTGTTTCCGTAGTCCCTCCCCTTTGGACCCCTGAAGAGCTCGCTTCAACGCGTTGACCAATTAATAAACTTGTCTGTTGGACTGCGTTTTATAGGGTAGCGAACGCAAGGGGTTAATACCTTTCTGTTTGTAAAATTGGTCGAAGGCACCTGATGTGAACTGCCCTTCATTATCGCTCACCAACTTTTCAGGTCAACCAAATCTTAGGAAGATTCGCAGAAGAGTGTGGATTGTGACTCGGGCTGTAATGCGTTTCATGTGAAAAACTTCCGGCCATGTGCTGTATGCTTCAACGGTAATTAGGAAGTTCTGGCCATTGAACGTTCCAGCGTAATCGATATGGACTCTGGACTATGGGGAGTTTGGGGCAGACCATGCCTAAGGTGTGGTCTTTGTTGATGCCTTTGATGCGAGGGCGCCTTTGGTGCATGAACAAGTCCCTTGTTTCAGGTATTGGTCCATCTGAGGTCAGTACACATAAATATGAGCGAGATCTTTCATGCGGTTGATGCTCTGACGTCTGGTGTGAAACTACCTGGGACCCTTGGTTACAGGTTCTGTAGAACAAAGACACGTTCGCAGGACAGGATGCGGTCATTAACGGTGGAGAGAGGATGTCTTTGTTGGTGGAAATATTGTAGTTCTCCGCAAAGTTTGGCCGGCTACCAAGTGCTATGGTAATTAATGACTCATCTTAACAGTGGATCCAGCTGCGTCGTGTTGCTACTTCCTCAAAATGAGACAAGAATTTCGTGAAGTGAATCCATAAACGACTTTGAAGCACTGACTCAACCGAGATGGACACACTGATTATATACTCGGGCTAGTAAATCCGCGAGTTGATTAAGCGCGCAAGTAAGTGTGCCTGACAGATGTTTGTAGTAGACTGTTATCGGCTATCGAAGTCATAACCTAGCGGCGTGGGCGCTCTGACGACGATTTTCCAACTGCATATGAATGCCTTCTTCAAGCCAAAAATTGTATGAAGACGCTTACGTTCCGTGGAATGGTGACATGATGATCATAAAGCATCACATAAAACTTCTTCATGGTGAAGATAATAGTCAAAGTTTCCTTGTCCATCTGTCCACAGTTGCGTTTCACTGACCTTTACAACCTTACAACATGGCAAATGACCTTTGCTGTTTTGTTGAAAATGATGTACGGTATTACAGCGTCAAGGCCATAGTTAGAGACATGCGTTGCAACCGCAATCTTCCTATCAGTGTTGAAGGAAAGTGCTTGAGCCGAGCAAGCATAGCTCAACATTGTTTTCACTGCTTCAAAGGTTTTTTGACATTCTCGAATGCAGACCTAGTTGACATCTCTCTTAAGTAGTCCATTCATCGTATGACAAAGGCGGTGCATTTCTATACAGAACGAGCTGTAGTGGCACATGAAACTCAGAGGAAAATGCGCCAAAAGGTATTTACATTGTTTTGATGGAAGCATCTTATTGATAGAGTCGGTGTTATCTGAAGCTCGGTTGGACTATTATCCTCGATTGTAGGCGGGGTACTTCATAGGTATAAAAAATTGCACTGGTCAAGACGCAGGTGCGATACTCCTAGTACGGATGAGTACTGGCTCTAGGTGTGGCAGCAGTTTACCCTGGATTTAAACCGAAGCAATGATAGCATCAGACCGAAAAGCAGCTCTTTTCGGTGTCTTTCAGCGTAGTATCCATGGTCGGTTGGAAGGTGGTAAGAGCCGCCTTAAAACCAAATGGCAAGCGGGTAAATAGAAACAAACAACGATGAGTATTAATAATCAGTATTCCCCGGGATTCTTCGGCCAATCGATTTGGAGGTTGATCAAGCTTAACCAAACAAGCTTCAACATTTAGATTCTCAACAAGATCCTCCGGCAGTGGCAAACGATACTAATGTATGCCTAGCGGCAGCAGTGAAACCCGTAGACATATCAACCCGGATTCCAAATTTGCTAGTGACTTTCTGGACGGCCACAACTGGTGCGTCCCATACTGAGTAGTTAACTTGCGGAAGAATACAATCTCGCTGCAGATGCTCAAGATCTTGGTCGACTATTTTAAGTGCCACATAAGGTACTGGTCATTTTGGTCAAAACGCAGGTTTTGTTTTCGGGTCAAAACAGCGAATAACCTCCATCGTGGTGCGACAGCTAAAACCTTGAAAAACCGAGTCAACTTTTGCCCGTAGAGTGGACATCATCTTTGCAGTCAAGATGAGTGCACATAATTGCAAATATGTCTCAATGGCAATTCCTGGAAACGGAGTTTCCTGATCCGTTAAAGGCCAAGTAAGTTAAGGTTCGGGTTGTTGCGCAGGTAACACGTTCCTTTGAATTGACTGCCATCAAAAGCAACATCACGTTCAAGCTCACCCGTGATACGGGCAATTCCTACAGATATATTCATAGCCTACTTGTTTGATGTGATCACGGGGAGCCGTCCAATCATATACCAAGTAGGCTTGGAGATTAGGGTGATGTCTGAGGCTGTATCAAGCTGAAGGCGTACTGGTTTGCCACTGATAATAACAGTGAGATTTTTTCTCTTTGCCTTAGGTTCAGTCTTTGTCGTAGATAGAATAGACTGAGACGTTGGACCGGAATGAACTGAAGGCCGTTTGGGACGCCAAGCCTTCCTTTTACGTACTTTGGTATCGGAGGCTTGGGCTGCTGGGCAGTGATCTTCCTTGTGCCATTGCTTATGGCATTTCTGACAAATGTGCCTCAAGGAATGGACAGAAGTGAACGAATTTCAAATTATCGTATTACCAGCAGGCTGTTTGAGTTTTTGGAGGTCACATCTAAGAGCTTCTTATTTATTTATGGTCAGTTTACAGGTGATGTCAAATGAGATATACCTCAGAGGATCGAGCTGACCGGCAAAAAACTCCTTATTTTTCTTTCAAGTGTTTTCAGGAGAAAACAACTTCAGTTCATTGAATAATTAAATATCGGGACGGGAAATGAGTGACACAGGTGCACGGTGCAGTCCTTCTCCTTCAGTGCTACAGATCAGTATTTTTGCGCAGATGCTGATTCGTCGATTTGAAATTGGTTATCGAAATTTCAAAGCCCTTCGAGCCTATGAGTATTGAGTCTCTCATCCTCAGTGAAGAAGGCACGCAGTGCTTGGAAATTATTTTAATAATGGTGTGTATATTCCCCTGAGTTCGATCATATTGCGACTTGGACGTAAGGATTCTGAGGCTTAAAAACGAAAAATTCCCACTGCTGCAGATTCCTCCCTGCCCGATGATTTATCTCAACTGGAGTTGCGACCTTCGATCTTAGCTCATTTCTGAAACTCACGCAAGCTGTTTTCTCCCCGAATCTGCTTTCAATAGTGGAAGGGGCTCAAACCAAAGGCTAAGTCCTTATATTTTCATATTTTTATATCTTTGTTCACATCCGTATATAGTCTTATTGTTGAATATCATAAGAGAATCTCTGTTAATTTTGTGGTGATTCTAACATCCATCGCATTAGCTCTGTATCGACATAAGTATGCAAAAACCAGGTGCCTTTAGTTTATTGCCACGAAAAATTGGTCGGCGACCTAGTTTCGCACATGCACCACAAAATGTAGTTTACGAAGATAAAATTTTTATGGGGTGTTTCAGCCTCCTACCGAAAGTCTTAGGTATGGAGCAGGAGCTACGCAATCTAAAGCAATAAATATATAACTTTAAAAAAATCTATTTCTTGCGCACCTGTTAAAAATCTCATGTCCATTAAGACCTACTGCAAAGCAAAATTCGTATGCACATTGCCTCTTCAAGCATACCGTATACTCAAATAAAAGATATCGCGTTTACCGAACACAGTAAACCAGAGGATGGTTCACTAGTTCAAAACAGCATCCCATCTAGTCCTTGCTGCAAACCACCAGCACTTAACTCAGGCAGCAATAGCAATAATGTGGCTTTACAACCCAGTGCTGCATCGCTGCTGGACGTTGCACCAACATGCGATGTTGAAGAGGTTGGAGAGTTTTTAAAGCCAAAGAGGAAAGGGTATAAGAAGACGAAGTCCTTCATGGAGTAACCTCCAGCCTGCCCAACACCCGGTTCATCTGGAACTATCGGACCAAAGTAGAACTGGTTACAAAGTACTCACTCAGTTGAAAGATCTGAGTTGCAAACGCGATTAGTCGAAACATAATGAAGTCATAAAGGGGTCCCAGAGTCAGTGTCAATAATTCCAAAGGAGCGTAGTTACAACATGACTTGGATCTCCTTCAATTGTATGCAAAAACGTTGCTAACGGATGTCGATTCAATCCACATTCTCAAGGCTTATAGAATAGGGAAGGCTCTGTCAGCACCCGATTCAAATCCTGGACCAAGACCTCTTAAAATCATCTTGGAAAACAAAGCACAGGCACAGCTCCTGCTACAGAGAAAATCAAACCTACGGGGTCTGCATTCTGAAGTTTTTTTAACCGGAATACGGGCTGAAAGAGCGAATGAAAAATGAGACAATTAATAATAGAACTGGAAACACGAAGGACCAATGGCGAGGCACATCTCCAAATAAGGGATGGACAAATAGTTCATGTGATTAGAGCATTTCTTTGGCCAAAAGCACACACTTTGACAGCTTAACTGTCCCGTTTCAGAAACCGAAAACCTGTCCGCTTAAAAATATTCGTCTTAAATGCACGATTTCTGCTTAATAAGATGCCTTTGCTCCAGACTCTGGTTTTCGTCCACCGCCCAGACATTGTAATAGTTACAGAGACATGGGCAACACCCTGTGTATCCGACTCTGAACTCTCTATTCTAGGCTACGCTTACATTCGGAATGATCGACACGAGGGCCATGGCGGAGGAAGCTGTATCTATGTTAAGCAACCACTTACATTTCTGCCGTTGGACTATCGACAATTTACCGCGGTAGAAGAGAGCTGTTGGCTCCGAGTTGTTCTAAAAGGATAACTATCTCTTTTACTCGTTGGTTGTGTCTATCGCCCTCCCAACGCCAGCGAGGATTACGATCTTTGTCTCTCGCAGGCATTTCACGCCGCAGCTGACTTAAATCTGAAGTACTGCTTGATTGCAGGTGACTTCAATCTTCCTGAAGTTCATTTGGTTTCCACCTTCCGGTCCTGCAAAGTTCGAAGTCTTACTTGAGGCCATAGATATTGGCATGTGGGACCAGGGTAGTTGATTTTCCCACCCGAGGATCAAACATACTTGATCTTATTTTGTAGAGTTTGTCAGCCATTACTAGTGTCACCTTTAGACCCACTTGGGAGTTCTGACTAGGCTATAGTTCTTTCTACGTTAGAAATCGAGGCTGATGAAACGTTTTCAAAAAATATTGACTTTACCGTGATTTATGATCAGTATATATGGAGGAATTACTAACACATCTCAATTCCCACGATTGGACTATACTTTTCTATGTTTGGATGTGAATGTTTGTACTGATACATTGTACTAGTTCTAGATCCCACTCACTTTCTCGTTTTGTTCCCCGTAGAAAATAATATACCAAGGATGAAGTCTACCTCCTTTTATCATTCCATGCGTAGGCTGCGTAGACTCTCCGTCGTTTTTCATCTACAAAACTGACACTTCCGTCCTGCCCTTGATCCAACAAATCTTTGAAAGAGCTAAGAGGCTGTCTGATAGAAAAACAGACTAGCTGATGAGGTCAACTTTTTGCCGAAAACCCTTCGTTAAAATGTGTGCGAAACTCTTTTTACGCGCACAGTAAAGACGCAGAGAAAACGCAGCACCCGTACTTCGAGACGCCTTAGAAACCCTTTATAGCTGACGCTTAGTTGACGGTTTGATAGCTTCAATGCTTTTCTTGTCTCATAACTTTGTAGTGGAACATTCTGTTGCTCCCTTGCCTTTCTATCCATGGACCGGTAACGTCCAGCGAAAACCTCACTTTACCCTCTGGGACGTCACCGTAGCCATTTGATGTTTCGTCATTATAACAGTACCGGAACCAGCTGCTGTCCCGGTCAGCTGCCTCTAAAGGCAGATGCAAATGATATATCTCGTCCCTTCTAATATGCATAAGACATTTGACCTTGCCTTGAAATTGAAACCTTCCATATTTTTGGAAAGGAATGCGCATTCTGCCTTTGCACCAGAGCACGGCTGACCTACGTCATTTGATGATTTTAGGCCAATAAATACACCGCCAGCAGCCTCAGCAAGATATTAGAGACCTTTACAAAAGATAAGATGATGTGCCACCCAACAGAGAATAACAAACTCACGTGCTTAGTAGGCCTCGGAAAATAGGATCTTTTGACACCCGCCAGCTTCTTTCTTTGACCGATGTGCCACACTAGAGACAGCGGTGTTGAAATTATGCTGATTATTTTCGATTTACTCACGATGATCGTGATCGCTTCTACCACGATCTCCTACTGCTGAAATTCTTGCTCTCCTTCTGACATATAGGTTACAAGATTCTGAACTTAATATCATATCCTATTTGAATGTTGGTGCACAAGGGTTTTTCTGTGTTATCTCCAACCCCATGCATGAGCGTTAGGCACCTTAACCGGGCGTTTGGTTCATCCACAGCCGCCAGTTCTGCTTACCAAAATGGCCCACTTGGCACTCGCACATTCAGCGCCCGACTCCTACAAAGCGAGCCGGGCATCTCACC